>AWUE01023042.1:0-12939 GCA_001974825.2 Corchorus olitorius
AAAAAATTAATATAATTATTAATATTTTCAAATTTTTTAGGGTGTTAATAACTTACTAACTATATATATATAACACCAATGATTATGAAATCTGTCAATGAAGTATTAGATTCTTTTGTTTTCGTTACTCATGAACATGATGTTTAAATGAATTACACATAGTCTCTTAATTCTAATAATTATGATCCCTATTTTGACAATATAAATTATAAAGCATCTCGTATTATATTGTAAAAAGAAAGTTGTCTAGGAGAGATTGAAGTTCAATGGAATTAAATTAAATTAAGGCAAATTATACAATACACCGGCGGTGGAGTTTAGCAGACTACACAAGCAGGTCCTGAAGGGTGACATGTGTCATCTAAGGACTAGATTGAAATATTTAAAACTTAATTAATTAAAAAAATGGACATGTGTCAACTCCACAATCCGCTTGTGGAGCCCAAAATTTACATCGTCGGTGTATCAAATAATTACCCTTAAATTAAATCATATATAAAACCTATATATCAAAGAAAGTCTCATCAAATTACATACAAAAAAGTGATGGAAGAAAGGTAAATTAATCTATCAAAATTTGTTTATGGTGTGAAGTGATGTCTCATAATCAAAGTTTTGAATTCAAATCTTATGAATTGATAAAATAGGTGGCAAGAGAATTTATCTTATTTGGAGTTCAATGACTTAACTCTAGCTTACTCAAAGATTTAATGTGATTACTGGATTTCTGAAAACTTGAAACATGAGAAAATGAAATTAAAGTTTTAAAACTATGTAAATATATAGAAATATACCTATACTTCTTTTAAAAATCTATATTATATAAATAAAAATAAAAAACAATAATTATAGGAAGTGAAAGTACTAAAAAACCAGTCAAAGATTTAATCTTATTAATTTGATTACTATTTAGCTTGATTTTTTCGTCATTTCAATATTGATTTTTTTCATTATTCTCACAAACTTTTAAAAACATTTTTGACTTTCTAATAATTTAATATAATATAACATATTATTCATGTCAATATTATTTATGTTAAGCCAACGCCTCCTAGAGTTCCTTTAACAACAAACTTCTTATTCATTTTGAATGTCTTTTTTTTTTGTGATAATAATATAAATCATTTTGAATGTCGGTATATACAAACTTTGTACTCCTAATACAAAGTTTTAGAAAAGGCAGTAGAAAAAGTAGTGGTTTCATGCTTCCATTAGGAGTTTTTTTTTTTTCTTTAAGAAGTTGTGTTTTTAAGTAAAGAAAGAAAAGTATATTTACCTAGTTTGGCTCTTTTCCTCTTAAACAAGGTATTGATTCGAGTCATGTAAGAATGAAAAATCATTGTTGGGAGAGTTTTGCCGACATAGTGGGCCAACCTGCCCAAAGTATCAATGAAACTGTATCACATTTAACAATATATCACCAAATTGTTTGATAAATGGCAATGAGATGAGCATTCAATATAAATCGAATAGAGTAATTCTTAAAAAAAATTAATATAATTATTGATATTTTCAAATTTTTTAAGGTGTTAATAACTTACTAACAATAGTATATAACATCAATGGTTATGAAATCTGTCAATGAAGTATTAGACTCTCTTTTGTTTTCGTTACTCATGAACATAATGTTTGAATGAATTACACAATAAAAAAAATGTTAGTCTCTTAATTCTAATGATTATGATCCATATTTTGACGATATAAATTATAAAGCATCTCGTATTATTATATTGTAAAAAGAAAGTTGTCTAGGAGAGATTGAAAGTTCAATAGAATTAAATTAAATTAAATTAAATCATATATAAAAAAACCTATATATCAAAGAAAGTCTCGTCAAATTACGTACAAAAAAGTACTGAAAAGAAAGGTAAATTAATCTATCAAAACTTGTTCATGGTGTGAATTGATGTATCATAATCAAAGTTTCGAATTCAAATCTTATGAATTGATAAAATAGGTGGCAAAAGAATTTATCTCATTTGGAGTTCAATGACTTAACTCTAACTTAATCAAAGATTTAATATGCTTACTGGATATTCTGAAAACTTGAAACATGAAAAATTGAAATTAAAGTTTTAAAACTATGTAAATATATAGAAATATACCTATTCTTCTTTTAAAAATCTATATTACAAAAAATAAAAAACAATAATTACAGGAAGTGAAAGTACTAAAAAACCAGTCAAAAGATTTAATCTTATTACTTTGATTACTATTTAGCTTGGTTTTTTCATCATTTCAATATTGATTTTTTCGTTATTCTCACAAACTTCTAAAGACATTTTTTACTTTCTAATAATTTAATATAATATAACATATTTATAAGTGGTTTGACTAAACGGTCTATTTAACATTATATAATTTTCTCTCTGAATATCCGATTAAGGTGATTTAAGTGTTTATTAAAAGATTGTTCCATGATCTTCAACTTTCATGAAGGACTCGAAAATTAAATTAAATATTTCAAGTATAAAAAATGCTTCCGAAAAATTTGTTGTTTCGGTTAATGAGAATAGACGGTCCACTTAATATTATATAACTTTTGCTCTAGATGTATGATTGAGATGATTCAGGTGTCTCTTGAAAGGTTGTTCCATGATCTACAACTTTCATGAGGACTTGAAAACTAAATTTAATGTTCAAGGTATAAAAAATGCTTCCAAAGAATTAGTTGTTTCAGTTAACGGAAATAGACGGTCTACTTAATATTACATAATTTGTGCTTATGGTGGAAATTGGACCCACAGAGGGTTTTTTTTTTTGCAAACTTCCCAAAATACCGTCGGTCTTTATCTCAAATAACAAAAAATCAAACATGAAATAACCGTAATACCCCTATTAATTTTTTCTTGGATTAATGAATTAATGAGGCTAATTCTTTAGATCGGTTTTTTCGTCGGATCCTTATTTAAGTCCAAATCTTTCAAAACACATGACCTAAAACAATTGGTCATCGTCCTCATTTGGCAAAGCCATAAGTCACTAATAATATGTTGAAAATTGATTGGGGACTATTGTAGTACAAGAACATGTTCGCATAGTCAAGCGCGCGAGCTCTTACCTAATTATGCTTGATAAGAGAAATAATATATGTTTTTATGTTGTCGTATTTATGATATTTGAATAAGGCTGTGTTTGGATGCGGATAAAGTGGGGCCATATAAACAAGGGAAATGTAGAAGGATGATTTTACATTTGTGGTTGTCGTTTAGAGCATGGAGAGAAGAGTGATTTATAAGATTTGGGACTTTGATGGAAGGAGTAGCTAGGGGTCAGGGGAAATGACTCCAAAACGGAGTGAATGAGAAGCCCAACCTCACGTGATTATCTGATGATAATGACAAAGATTCAGTGCTTTTGCCATTTTGCTTGCCCTAGCAATAACCAGACAAAACCACACTATTTCATTACTCACATGTCTTTTTTTTCTGTTGATAAATGATAAATCTCCGGTTTTGCCCATTGATTCACTATCACTTGCCACTTGTTAATGGTAACCGCGGTTTAGTTTCAATTAATTACACATATATAGGTACAAATAACACTGTTACATGGAAAAAGCTAAAAGAGAGAATTAGTCTGGGATCAGTAATATTCTGACCCATAGTTAGAACTTAATTAGAAGGGTACTTAAGGATACCATACCCGGCAGAACAAGGAATCAAAAGCATGTCTTTCTTTAATTTATTGTTTAAAGGGTGCTTTGCTTTGTGCTTTTCTAGTTTGCTTATGATTGGGGTAAATTAGTTTTAGCAACAACAGTAGTAACTTTTCTCCAAGAATCCTTAAACTATGGTTTCATTGCGCAGAATAAAAAGAAGCAAAGAAACGCAATTCTTAAGTGTTCGGATTTGGAATCATACTCCTGCATAACGGAAAGCTATATGCAGTTGACCATTATATTCGTCTTTATTAATCTTGGTAATGACTTATTTGTTTGTTTATCTATAACTATAATGGGGATTTATGAAGGACAGATTTTTATGGAACTTATATCTCTTCTCGTCAACTTAAAAAAGGGCAATTCAAATTTCAACATATCATCATTAGAATTTTTAATTTTGTTTGGGATTCTTAAAGTAGGTTTCGTGTTCGAGAACGTACACCTGATCGAAGTCCATGACTAGAGTTGTGGGAAGGCAGGGGGGATCAATGGCGAGAGCTTATATTATATGCAGAGAATCTAAGTTTTGAAGGAGATGGAGAAGCCATTTATAGGCTTAATCTTGATTAATGCCTTTTAAAAGAACTAGAAATTTACTTATCAAAATTTTGTTATTAAATTGTACATACGTTAATGTTAATCTAATTAAAGTTTGTTAGCAATCATAATTTTGATTGATTAGAAGTTACAAATAAATTTTAAGAAATGTGATATGAAAAAAAAAGCACAAACAATTGTCAAATTACAAAAAGAAAATGGTATCACAATTCAAGCAAAAATCGTAATGCTTTTGCTTTGAGGCTGTCATTACTCATTAGATCAACAATCAATCTAGCATTTCACCATCAAACCACAAGGCTAATGCCAACAATTTATATAATGAATAATCATTTACTGTTTTTGTTTTGTATGATGAGAGAGGATGACCAAGTGTTACCAAGAAAAGTGGAAGAAAAGGTAGCAGTACTTTTTAACAACAATTTCAAACCATGAAGTCACCGCCTCGCCGACTAAAATTAAAGAAAGAAAAAAGCTCAATCTAACATATGATCAACAAACCAAACAAAATGGTTGTCCTAATCAAAGAATTCTACGTCTCAAACAAATTGAAGGCCCCCAAGGTAAACATAATTATGAGTCATGAAAACTAAGCATTTTTTTTAATTAAATTTAATTAAATGCAATAGTTTTCAAAGTTTGATCGGATATATCATTTTGGGCCTATTGTTCAAATTGGGTCTAAACCTTTCTAAACTTACTCAATTTGAACATAAATCTTTAAATAGGATCAAATTGGACTTAGACGTTAGCAAATTGCACCAAATTGAGTTTATTTTAGAGGAAATTTGGAATTGTAGTAATGATGTGTTCCAAATTTCCGTTCAAAATAGACCCAATTTGGTGCAATTTGCCAACGTTTAGACCCAATTTAGCCCTGTTTAAGGGTTTAAGCTCAAATTGAGTAAATTTGAAAAGATTTAGAGTCAATTTGGATATTAGTCCTATCATTTTGTATATTGAAGCTTTGCACTACTGATTGTGTGGCCGGCAGCCCACTCTAACAAAGAGTAATTAAGGAAGGGTCCATGACTGATCGTATGAAAATGAAAGAGGAAACTGCCTGTGCTTGAGCTTCTTTTTAGTTTTTCCCACTTGAAAATTGTAAGCTCAGTAGTAAATAGCAGGCCCAGGCCCAGCAGAGTTCACACAGCTTGTTATTTTCAATAATAAAACTTATAAAACTTAGTAGTTGGAATAGGGACTTCATCTGATAAAAAAATAATAAAATAATAGGGACTTTAGACTTGGGAGGTCCAATTAGAGCTGCTAAATAAATGTGTTTTTTTGGTGTTTTTTTAATAAATGTGTTTCACCAACCTACTAATGGAGGGACTTTGACTTGTTTACATTGGGTGTGTTTAGTTGGCCAATGCACCATCGTTTAGGGCTCAAACGGTGGTGCACTGGTCAATTAGGGCCTTACCTGCAATCTTCAACGTGCGCAGTTGTCCCACGTGGCCAAGGGAAGGGGCCAGTGAAATGCAGCTTTTGGAACTACGTTTCAACTTTTTGCCGCTTCTAACCTTTTTCTTATTCTTGACTTCTTTCTTTTTTTTTTGTGTTATTCTCTTTTTTTTTTGCTCTTTCTTTTTTTTTTAACTTTTTTCTATTTTTATTTTATTTTATTTATATATTTGTTTTATTAATGAATTTTTTAGTTTATTTATTTCTTTTCTTTTTTTACTAGTGTTTTATTTTTTATTAGTAATATATTTTAAATTTATTTCATTTATTGATTAAATAATAATAAATTTCAATTAATCGTAAATAAATAATATATATTAGAATTAATTATAAGTTTAATATTATTACTAATAATTATATACCCATATACTAATTTAATAAATAAAAATAAATAAAATGATATAATAATAATACCTTCAAGTAATAATACCCTTAATGGTCATTTTACATTCTAATCTCACCCCACTGCTATTTTCAAACACCTCTATTTCCATCGCTGATTATAATCTCATTTGTACAGTAACTAATCTGATTTGTACAGTGTTTAATCTCACCATTTCAGTTCAAACGGAGTCAATCACACCGCTCTACTAAACGTAGCCATTGTAGGTAAATAAAAAAAAAAGAACCAGTTTACTTCAAAAATCAAAATAAAATTTGAACCAAAGTTTAGGAAGAAATGAAATGATGATGCCGTTAATAAGAGATTAATTTGTGTTTTAACATTCAAAATTTAATGATTTATTATTCAATGTTTCCATTCTTTCAGCTCATAACAATAAAATTTTAAGAAATTTGACTACTTTTGAGCCAGAACTTGATCCGTAGTTGTCTAACCCATAATTATTAAACCCTGTTCGGAGAGCGATCCGCTCGAGGCTTCGGGTCATGGGTCAATTGGTTTAACCGTCGGGTCAATCGGGTCAATGCGGGTTAATAAATAACATTTTTTAAATACTTTAATAACTTTTATATTTATTATTTCTATAACTAAAATTATTAAATCTAATTTATAATATTCTTACATAATGATATAAATGGAAATAATTATATTTTAGCATATAAAACTATAAAAAATGAATTTATTTCTATTAATTATCAATTATCCAACCATGAGCCATGTTAATTTAAATAAATAAAGTCTGATAGATGTAAAAAATTTCATTAAGAATATAATACTTATTAAATTTTGTTATTTTTTAATTTCTTTTTAAGGTTTATTATATAATTTACAATATTTCCCTCAATATATATATTTAAAAAATGAAAAAAATGGATTTAAATGTAAATTTTAATGAAATACATTCACTTGAAACCCGGCCGGGTCACTGAGTTAATCCGGGTTTCAACGGGTCACACCGGATTTCAACGGGTTGTTTCCTTAAACAGTCCAAATATTAACCCGGATCGGTTCCAGCTCCGGATCACTAGGTCGAACAGTCCGACCGCCGGGCCGGTCCGGATTTAATAACTATGGTCTAACCAGTCAGCCCTTGGACCCAAACCTGGCCCATGAAAATTCAATTTTTGAGCCAGAATTTTCTGCTGAATTGGGCCCAAAAAATCACCCCTCTTATCCTTCCTGTATTCTTTTTGAGGTAATCCTTCCTGTATTTTTTAAACCTTGAATAACAATTTTCTTTGATTTTTTATCTGTCTCTTGCCCGGTATCCATAACTTTGCTTTTATTCCGAATTCGACTTGTGTTGTGCACTTAAATTTGGTGGGGAACCTATCAATAGGGGTAGTTACGTAAAGTCTCGAATCTAAAGCCAAATTGACTTTTTATATAAATAAATAAAGTGTTAAAAAAATATGAATAATTCTTCCTGTCCCTCCATTTTGTCACATATAATACTCCTTCTTGATGTGTCCATCACATCTTAGGTCACGTGTCTTCTCTCTCTTTTTCTTTTTCCTATTTTTATTCTTTTTATTAAGTTTAGCCTCAATTTCACTAAGTTTAGCCCCAAATTAAAATTTTATTTTTATTTTAAGGGTAAATTTCAAAATTAATAATTTATTGTTATAGGGTTTTAGAAATAAAATACAAAACTAATTTCACTAAGTTTAGCCCCAAATTAAAATTTCATTTTTATTTTAAGGGTAAATTCCATAATTAATAACATTATTATAGGGTTTTAGAAATAAAATATTTAACTAATTGAATTCACTAAGTTTAATTAGCCCAAATTAAAATTAAAATTTTATTTTAAGGGTTAGAAAAATTAAAATTTATAATTGGTGTATTAGAACCAATAAAATGATAACATATGACCTAACGTATGATGGACAAATTAGGAGAGGACATTGTGTGTGACAAAATGGAGGGGCGTGTAGCAAAGTCCAAAAATATATAGCATTTTAGAATTTTCTAGATTCGGTCATGATTTTATAATTAATGTGGTAGATATTTTAGGTTTCTATGATCTAGAATAGGATACTGATCAGTTCTTTACATTATTTTCTAGGAAAATTCTAAACAATCAGAAAAATTGACCAGAATTTTGTCTCAAATGATGTATCGTATGGGATCATCCCATGTTTTGTAGCAAAACCCCACTTAAATAGTGGTGGGACCAATTTGCTGGACCAATCGTGTAACAACACATGAACCAAATTTCGAGTCAATTTTTCTGATAACGTAGCAAAACTCAATTTTCTAATGCAATTTCTCTAATTTCTATCATGTTTATCTTCTCTCTTGTTTATTAATTTTCAACATATAAAAGGATGGAATGAAATCATACAATTGATATCAGTAAAGGAAACTCAATAATATCTCAGGATTTATCAAATTTTGTTTCCTAAATATGGGTTTTCTGATTGCAAATACTGAATTTTGTCAACAAATCATCATTTTTTGGAAACGAGATTTTCTTAGATACGCTTTCAACATACAACAAATAATAATTAATATCCATATTTGTCAGTATATCTAGGTTCTCAAAAGAAATCTTTCTTCTTGTTGGTAGATGAAGTTCTAAAATTGTACTATATTATAAGTCTTAAAATTGACTAACTACTACTGCATGAACAATACACAATACAATTAGAATCAGATTCTGTCCTTGGATTAGAGTGTTACATATAAAAACTTGACCATAAGTCTATAACAAAGGGTACTTCATTTTGATTGGTAATTACTAAAAAGAAAGAAGAAAAATAATGGTGGATGAAGGAAGACAAGAGAGTAAGAGATCAAGGAATTGCAGGCTTTTTTCTCCATCAGAAGAAGAAAATGGCTCTACAGCTTTACTTGACACAACCAGAAATCAGAAAAGGCCTGCAGGATGGAAAGCTATGCCTTTTATCTTAGGTAAATTATTATTTATCTATAAGTCCATATTTGTAGTTTAATTATCATGTTAAATCATCAATGTTTTGTTTTGCAGGGAATGCAACGTTTGAGAGATTGGCATCGTACGGATTAATGGCGAATTTCATGGTGTATCTGCAGAGGGAATATCACATGGACCAGGTTCAGGCAGCAACTATCCTTAACAGTTGGTCTGGCGCCTCAAATTTGGCCCCACTTCTCGGAGCCTATGTTTCCGATGCATATATCGGCAAATTCTGGACCATTGTTATCGGTTCCTTTTCATCTCTCCTGGTATATATTTGTTAATCTTTCCCTTTCTTACAAATCTACTTGCAGACATAAAAACTGTCTGAAATGGACAGAACCCTGTTTAATTATTAACTATTCTAACATGACAGGGAATGGTGATTATGACATTAACAGCTCTGTTACCAAAGCTTCGTCCTCCATCTTGTAGCCTTAAAGAACAAGCAGAAGGCCATTGCCAAGGCTACAATAAAGCCCAACTTGGGGTTCTGATTTCCAGTTTGTTCTGGTTGTGCATTGGCACAGGTGGAATCAAGCCATGCAGCATTCCTTTCAGTGTTGATCAATTTGATTTGACAAGTGAGCAAGGGCGAAAAGGGAACAATAGTTTCTACAATTTGTACTACACCACTCAAACGATCGTCTTGTTGATTACTCAAACTATAGTTGTTTATATCCAGAATGATGTCAGTTGGGCCTTAGGGTTTGGGATTCCAACTTTTTGCATGTTCTTTGCAATTGTTCTGTTCTTTGTTGGAACCAAAATTTACATATTTGAAAGGCCAGAAGGAAGTGTTTTTAGTGGCGTGGCGCAAGTTTTTGTAGCGGCTTTCAGGAAACGTAAGGTTAAGCTTCCTGCTGATGGGGGAAGTAGCCAGTTCTATGATCCTCCATTGAAGAGAAGCTTGCTTTCGAAACACCATCTCACCAAACAGCACAGGTAATATTCTATATCTTTTTCTTCCTTGTTATAAATAAATTCAGCAAATTAATGGAAGTTTTTATTTGGCAAAAGTACCATTTTCCCCTTAAACTTGTAGTGTTTAGACGTTTTGCCACCTTGAACTTCAATTTTGGACATTTCCCAAGTTCTCAATTTAGACTAGCGACACCATCACGTCGTTGATGTGGCAATGCGACGTGGGTCGAGTTGATATGACATATCAGTTGTGTGCCATGTGCATTGCCATATCAGCGGCATGACGATGCCATTAGTCTAATCATTTGAGAAGGGGTAAAATGTCCAAAATTGAGAGTTCAGGGGGGAAATGTCCAAAATTGAAGTTCAGGAAGACAAAACGTTCAACCGCTACAAGTCGAGGGGGCAAAAAGGGTATTAAGTCCTTTTTAACTCAATCCCATTTTGTTAATCTGCTTAATTCATCAGTTGCTTAAACAAAGCGGCCTTCATTGAGGGTGACGAAGTTAGCCATGACGGATTTCGTATGAATCCATGGAGGCTTTGCAGTATCCAACAAGTCGAAGATGTGAAATGCCTTGTAAACATAATCCCAATTTGGCTCACCAGCATCCTAGGCTTCCTTGCCATGAATCAACAAGGAACATTCACGGTATCACAAGCTATGAAAATGGACCTCAACTTTGGTCCCAAAATCCATATCCCAGCCGGTTCAATTGGTGTAATTACACTCATAGCCATCGCTCTATGGCTTCCATTTTACGACAGAATTCTCGTACCAGATCTCGAGAAAATCACAAAGCAAGAAGGCGGCCTCACATTGCTCCAAAGGATAGGAATTGGGAACATTTTCGCAATCCTAACAATGTTAGTTTCGGGTTTCATCGAAACCAAGAGAAGGCAATCAGCCATTTCACATGGTTCCCCTGATGGAGTTGCCCCAATGTCTGTCTTTTGGCTGGCTCCTCAGCTTGTCCTGATTGGCTTTTCCGAAATTTTCAGCATGGTTGGATTAATTGAGTTTTACAACAAGCAGTTCCCTGAACACATGAGAAGCATTGGGAATTCTATAATTTATCTGACATATTCATTGGCAAGCTATGCAAGCAGCTTCGTGATTACAATTGTGCATGATGTGACCGGAAAACAGGGCTCAAATTGGTTAACGGAAGATATCAACACAAGCAAATTGGACTATTTCTACTTCCTTATAGCAGGCTTGTCTTTGATGAATTTCGTCATGTTCATGTATTGTGCTCAAAGTTATCAATATAAGGGTAGTGCCAAAATACTCATGTAAAAGCATAATCCTTTGTTTGAACCCTTGATTGATTTGTCTAAGCATAGCTATAGGAAACTCATGCTTGTTTATATGGAGTAGAGAAACATATAGATGTCTTTTTAAGTCAGCATATATATATATATAGCTTGTAATAAAGGAAGTTCTCATTTATCCATCATTGTCCCGGTGCGTAATCTTAATTATCATATAAACTATAATCTTTTCCTAAATGATATTAATATTAGCGTTTATCTTTCTTTGTGGACATTTCCCTCTAACTCTGCTTTCTTCTCTGCTTTTACCATTTAGTTTTTCTTTTTCTTTTTTGTTATAAAGACAAAAAGAATTTTTTTTCTTGACTTTAATCAAGGGTATTCCTAGGTCTTATTGGCTCAGGAGTACTAATCTTTTTCCGAATGCATAAAATGTTATGAGGAATCAAATTCATATTTTCATCCTTATCAGGTATTAACCCTTAGTATTTCAATCAATCATGGGCTCATTAAAAATGTAATATAGATTCTTTTTAATTCCAAAATAGATATTATGAACGGAAAAGAAATCCTAGAATTTCCTAAACAAAATTTTCAATCACATATTTTTAGTCATGGTGACAATGGCTTCTATATACCATGATCCAATTTGTGAAATAATCACAACTAGATCCTTACCCGCGCGCTTCGCTGCTCGGGGCTTGGAAAATCAACAAAAAACTAAGCAATGAAAGAGGGCAAGAAAGTATATATGGGTTTACTTAAATTAGAGGTGTTTAAATTTTCTATGGAAACTGGGTAAATAACTAAAGGTCATTTCTTAGATAGAAATTCCCATGTAAACAAAGTAGATAATCAAGGGATATATTTCCATCATACAGAGTTAGTTGTGCATTAAGACAATTGTTATTTGTACTTAATACTGTACAAATTCCTCCAGAGAAACCTTCTGGCTCGATTAAGGCAGTTGCTTGGATTCCCATTGCTTGTCTCACATAAACACCCTTGTCACCAGAATTGTAGTGTGATCTAACTTGTGCTGGTGGTTGAGACTGGAAATTGGGTGATTCAAGAGAAATCACAAAGGAAGGGATGAGAGGACTGGCTGAAGAGTCCTGAATTTGCACCTAACTATTTCGAAGATTGTCTTTACGTGGGTGACTTCAATTTCATCTCGATGAAACACAAATCCTGCAAAAGTCAGTCAAGAAATCAACATGGAAGCATGCAAACACTGGTTAGGGTTCTAGTCATGTAATCATGACTTGATTTTGCAGGCTTCCAGTCTAATAGTTTTTTTTTTTTTTTTTTTTTTTTTTTTTTTTGCAAGCTGAGTTGAAGAAGATAGCTTGATTAGTACATCCCAGTCTACATTCCAACCAAGAACGAAAGTTCCAAATGAAAACAAAGTAAGACCTTTTTTTTAGATAAGAAATAATGTATTAAATTGCCAAAAGTTATATCAAGAAGAGGACAAATGAGGGGTTTGAATTCATGAGAGCCTTTGGTTCACAATGAGCCCCCCTCCAAAACCTCAAGTTTAGGATCAACCAAACAATAAGAATGAAACAAAGTTGAACAATCTGATTTTATCATCAACTCTGAAAATATGGTCTACAGTTACATGCACAAATTAGAGACAAACGCAACACTAACCTGACTTTTCATCTTGCTGATCATACAGATTTGGGAGAATCAAGGACATTG
>AWUE01023043.1:0-31334 GCA_001974825.2 Corchorus olitorius
CAATTGAATAAAATCATGACATCTTCTGGTGTCAATTGCAACATCATGACAACTTCTGGTGTCAATTGCAACATCATGACAACTTCTGGTGTCAATTGCAAAATCATGACAACTTCTGGTGTCAATTGCAAAATCATGACAACTTCTGGTGTCAATTGCAAGATTATGACAACTTCTGGTGTCAATTGCAAGAGCATGACAACTTCTGGTGTCAATTGCAAGATTATGACAACTTCTGGTGTCATTTGTAAGACCATGACAACTTCTCGTGTCAATATATATTAGCATTAGTAATAATTCGAAAGAAATCTCAATATATAGAAATACTTATCTTTGAATAGTGCCCACACTCTTATTGAGAGAGTTTAGAAATATGCCAATGATGTTTGGCTATTTGGCAATGAGTAGTTCTCATATCATATAAATAGTATCAACTCCTCACCAAACCAAGAAGATTCACAAAAACCAAACCAAGAAGATAGTTTATCTGCAACAAAACTTTGCCATTTTTGTCTCCACAGGAGCTTGGCACTTTTATTAGTAATGAAAATTTCATGCCAAGATGTCAAATTATTATGTACTATGCCAATACTAGTTTATATGCACAAATAAAAGCTTAAATTGTATGCATAAATCTCTAATAATGAATGGTATAACATAAACATATAATTAGAGAAAGAATTAGGAAATTTCGACCTTATTTTTGAATAGAGGGCACTGAAAAACCTTAGGAACCGGTTTCGTTGTGCCAAAAACCGGTCTGAAATCAACCGAACCGATAGGGCTAAAATTCTGGTCTGAACCGGGTCACTGGCCGAACCGATTAGATTGACTTGTGCAGAAACCAGAGGCGGCGCGTGAGAAACTTTGACCGGGAGGTGAGGGCGCGTTCAACCTCCGATTCAGGTGATTCTGGTGGTGTTGGAAAGGTATCGATGAGGAGAATCCGTTGGGAAGGGAGGTGAGAAAAAATGACGATCGAAAAATTTCAGATCTCGGGTCAATTCTAAAACTTTGACCGGAAGGTGTGATCTTATACGATGTCGGAATAGGCTGAATTTTTGATATTATACTCTCTAAGATATTCCGAATCTAATGGTGTGGGAGGTGAGAAAAAATGATGATGAAAAAAGGGACGAAAATTTTCAGAGCTTTATCGTGCTGATAACGTGTTATGAAACTAATGAAGAACACCAAGAACAATAAAGAGAAAAGAGAGAGAATTTCTATTATTCAGAGAGAAGAGAATATAGAAATCTGAAGTGTGTATAAAATAGCTTAGAGGACTCCCTTTATATAGTGGAGTAAATCCCTGTACATTTAATGCTAATATACTTGACTTGCAAGCAAAGTAATATCTAACGGTGGATGATGCTTCAGGGAACCTTCCAGGTAATCTCCTTGTAATCTTCCTTGATTCTTCCATTAATGCTTGATTCTCTCTTAAACCCAAATGGGTTCAATATAGTTGGGCTTAGTGTGGTGTGGAGTCCATAATTCCATAACATATATATATATATAATATATATATATATATATATTATAGCTTCATTAAGGCCATCCAGCCATTAACAAAAAATGCAAAGACCAAAAAGCTATTTTCTTTCCTTTTCCCAATCCTTCCACTACTTTCTTTTATACTCAAATTAAACCTTGTTTCATACCCAATGGAAGCCCCATATCAATTTTTTTAAATTGATTCAAGAGTTTCATGAAATTGAAATTATAGAAGTTGGAGTTTTGGTGAAAAACCTTTGGAATTCTTCAATTTAGGAGTAAGTGATCTTCCCTCTTAAAAATAATTTAGTTTCCACTTCTTCTAAGCTATTTCTTAACTTTGTTTACTTGAATTTTCACTTTAGCCTCCTAAATTTTTGGTGGATTTGTGAGATTGTGACCTTACTCTTTATTTACTCTAGAAATTCAATTCTAGAGTGAATGATTTAGAGGTATGTGACTACTTTGATACTTAAATTGACGAAAGTCTTTTTTTTTAAAAAAAAAAACTCTTAAAATATATGGAATTGAGACATGCAAGGGAGTCATAATGCCCAAATTCTATTTGTTTGATTGTTAGTTAATTTCTTAGTATTAGATTTCCTTTGGAATATTTAGTTGATAAATTGAAGAAATTAGATTAGAAGCTTATCTATAGGCCTAATTATATATATACCATAGCAACTTAGGTTCTTGCAAATTAACATGGTTATGACTTGAGCTTAATGGAAGTGGATTGTTAAGTAGTGTATTATGTCTGTTGAGGAATAGAAGAACATGGTCCATAACAGTGAGTTGGACCAAATCTTTATAGTTGATTATGCCTTATCAAAGTTTATATAGTTTTGCCAATTGCTTCCCTCAAACCTATACGCATGCATTCCATTTAGTCCTAGGATTTGTCAAGTTATTAGTTTGTTATGTTGTTAAATATATTCCACATTTTCTATAGGAACAACCACTTCAAGCAGGGGAAAGGAAACGATTGAAGACAATAGGGAGTGAACACTCTCCCTAAACTTGTGAGTGAACAAAATTTAATTTTTATTAGTTTACTTGCAAAAATTTGAATTTATTTAATTTATGATGTTTTCTTGATAAAGTGAGTGATTGGGGAATTAAAATGTTTTGACTTGATTTTATCGAAATATTGCCTTTAAATCTTGAATTGGCTTATGGATTATATTATTCTATTTTGATGGCTAAATGCTTGGATTTGATACATATACATGTGTTATACTAAATATTTGATCTTGGATATAATTGTGAGTCATCTATATTTTATTGATTTGTATACGGTGGGCCCCCGAGGTGCAAGGATTTGGTTATCGCAGTGACTAGTTTAAGTAGCCTACGGACCGCCTTTTGAGGGGCATAGGTGAGTGTGGTTACCTTGGCGGGAGGCGCGTAGGATAACCCGCAAGGTATGATATGAGAGCTCCTCTTGTGAACTACCACCGCACAAGATTGAGCTCTGCCAACGCCAAGGAACAGACTCTTTTTATGATTTATTATTAAAAAACCTTGGTGGACCCAGTTGTTGACCTCGGCCAAGGCGACGATTCGGAAAACATGGTTTTAGCTAAGCCATGTAGTATATAACTAGGTTTCTATGGAAAATAATCTTTTTATGATTTATTATTGATGGCACTTGCTTTTTTTTTCTTTTTTTTTTTGGGTAGATTACACTGATCCCATATAGTATATAACTAGTTTGTATCCCGTGCCATGCACGGGTTAGTTTTAATATTATAATAATATATTTATCTATAATAAAAATAAAAAATTATTATCTATTTTTTCAATAATGACTTCCCATATTGTATAGGTAAATTTGATATGGATATTTGTGTAGGAACAAAATGGAAATTAGTGTATTATAACTATTTTTCACTTGATTTGTTAAACATTTATCTAAAACATTTATAAATATTGAATTTGAAAGAAGAATAAAAAAAATTAAGGAATTAACTAAGAAAATAAAATGAAAAAATGTAGATGATCATAGATTCTGCTCAACTTTATATATTTTTTTTTTTTGGATAATTGAATCTACTTAATTGTAGTCTCGATCAAAATTAAGAATTTATTATTACTTTGATATTTAAAAAAAAAGAAAGAAAAAAGCTTGTTTTTACCTAAAGAAAGAAAATAATTTGTTTCCAACAATATCTTGTCTAAAGAAAAAAAATTCACAATGAGATACCTTTAGACGATGCACGATGAAAAAAGTTGATCATATGCATGATCCTTTTCTCTAGATTTCAACATTTTAGACTCAATCTACTAATTTACATGTTTCTTCATTCCATTTTTTCTAAATGTCACGGTGATGAAAGAACCTAAAACCTTATATAAAAACATTCTCAAAGGTTAGTTAATTCTCTGCTTTCAATGCCGTAATGATGGGAAAACTCAAATTTTTCCATAACCTCTATCTTGCCTCTCATTATTCATAGGTAAAATTGTGATAATGATCATGGAAAATTTTTAAAATCTATTTAGATAAAATTAAGAATAAAATCCTAAAAATATATTTCAAATTAAAGTCACATGTAACTTCAATGTGATAAAATCTAAAATAACACCTCATATAAATTCTAGATTTATATAGGAACTTAAATTATGGGATATAAAAGGTTATTTGAATATCTCCTCTGGACAAATTAATAAATAAATAAATAAAACCTCTGCTTAGTATGTAAGAAATTAATTTCAATAACACAATAGAATGTAAGAAATTATTGATAACAAAAATAGTTTACTACTATATTTTATCTATTACATTATTTGAATATATATATATATATCTATCTTTTTTATAGTACGATAAGAACAAACATGGAGTACCTTTCAAAAAAAAATAAACATTGAAATACGTTGCTAATCTAATCTTGCTAATTTGATGTCAAAAAAATCTTGCTAATTAGTATACATTAAAATCGAAAGTTCAAATTTTATGTTTCCAAAACAGACTTTGGATATTATTTTTATACTACATTTATCCTACATACAATGGCTCGATCAACCATCAAAAATACTATTGTTCTCTACAAAATTGAATTTGATTACCTTGCAATAAAAAAAAAAAAAGAATTTGAGTACTGATTATTCAACACATGAAGATAGCATGTAGATATATAGATTTTAATCCCTCTTAGTTAATTTTGTTATTAAATTAAATTATATATACTTTTTGAAATTTAAATTAAATTTAAAATAGATTTATATAATCACAATTCAAATTATTTTTAAGATTGATTTTTTATAATCACAATTCAAATTATTTTTAAGATTTCTCTCTCATGCTTACATGGTATGGAGTCCTACATGGCATGAAGGTAGGCTATCCATTGTATTCTCTAAAATAATTAAATTATTTGACAAATATGGCAAAATTTAGCAAGTACAACTTTAGGAAAGGTGTTTATCAATTTAAATTCAAATATAGACAATAGCCAACAATATTCCTAAATACTAGTACTGATTAATTCATTTATGGTAGGATAAAATTTGGGAATAATGTTTTGAATTCTTCTTCGAATTAATTTGTTACCTTAATTATTAGACGGGATAATCGGGATAAAATCAGGCGGGGCAAAAAGTATTTTTCCACTTAAAGTTAATTCGTGTTATATATGTTAACTTTGACCAATTTATGGTGGTGAGTTCCCTTTTTTTTTTCCTTTTTTCATTTTCCTATGTATATTAAAATATCATATATCATTTCCATATGTATATATATATATATTATATATATATATATATATGAGAAGAAAGTACAACATTAAATGTTAAGGTGTGGTCCATGTCCTATTTTTTTTTGGAGGTTTTGAAAAAAATCTCCATAAATTTTATACCATATAAGATAAGAATTATTTCTTCATCAACTTGTCAACCATGGGCATAATATTACATAAAGCATGAGAAAAGGTTAAAAAATACCACATCATCATTTCAATTTAGCAATCCAATTCTTCATTTCCCCTTAATTCTTTCATTTTCTTTTAAATTTTCTAGGCTAATTGCTCAATTAAGAGCAAAACGTTTCGATTTTGGCCTAATTTGAGACAGAAGATTTTAATTTGGTTAATTTGAGACAAAATGTTCTGAAATTGCGTCAAATAGGAAAAAACCGTCTAATTTAACGGAAAATGTATTGCACGCGTTTAAAGGGCGCGTTAATACATATAAGGCTGACACGTGACATATTAATTTTGAAAATAAATTAATTTTAATTTATGATATTTTCATTTGAACAGAAAATAAAAAGAAAAAAAATCATGTTCCACTAAAGCAAAACGCAAAAATGAACAAAAATAAATAAATAAATGATGAAAAAATAAAAAGCGAAGTATTTTTTTCTTGATTAACCCATTTTAGATTAAACTACCCTTAAATCCAAAACATAAGAACACCATCAAGAACACATGAATTTGCGGGCCATTCTTTACCATCAGCCACCTTGCTCCACCACGTAGGGACCATATCTTACCCCAAATCTCGTCAAAATATTCCAAATCTTCTTTACCCTTCTGCCTAGAGCCAAATCTTACGGCTGAGCGTCGGTTGGTGTGGTTGGTTTCAGTTCCGGAATATGGTCTACCGAAAAAAACCGATTGTCTAATATCTGGAATCGACCATAGACCGAAGGGTAATAATAACTAACTACAACCGTGTGACAATGCGACCAAATTAAACAATTCAATTCCAAGGTTTTATTATGTGAAAATGGCATTAATTTGGGACATGAATAGGATGTTAGATGGAGCAATAGAAACATAATAAGGAAGTAACATAGGGTACATACATGAAATTTAACTTTTGGACCTTGTTAGACTAAGTTGAGTATTAAGGCCTAATTAAAAAAAAAAAGACACTGAGACAATTACCAAATACAATAAGGACCAAATTGAACAAAGAGCAAATAATTGGGCTTGTATGACTAAGTAAAAGCTTAAAATATGATTTTTGTGCATGGTTGCCATGTGGCAACCTTGTCTCCCATTTGAAGAGCTAATTAGCTCATCTTCTTCCTCTTGAACCGTCCTCCCTCTATTCCATTTTTTTTTCATTTGTTCTTTCCTTCTTTTCTTGTGTCCTTATAGCCATACCCAATTCTTTCCCTAATTCAATCTTTTTTGTTGCTAATTCTTGCATGCAATGGAAAATTCTAAGAACCCAATATTAAAGAATGTGGAGTCCTCAAGAAATTTTGGAAGATGAGCTAGGAATTTGTTGATGTATTAGTAGAGGTTCAAAAGGGTTGGTGAAGCTCCAAGCCTTGAACTTTTTAGTTGAAAGTGTTATATAGTTTGTTGATGTGGAATGAATCCCACATTGCTAAGGGAATACAAATGCCATTGGTTTATATAGGTTTAAGTACTTTAAAAGGTTATCTTTAGGTAACTTGTGGGCTAGTAGTTATTTAGGCCATTTGGGCTTGGTTTATCTACTAATGGGCCTAGGTCAATAAACTAATTTTATTGGTCTTTGATGAGGGCATTTGGGGCACTTAAGAAATTCTAAGTCTTAATTTTTTATTTTCCTTAGAGAAAATTTGGTTATACCTATTTGAATAGGTATAAACTACCAAAAACTGTATTTTGTCTGATAGATACCTTTTGATTAGGAGACGGTTTCCAGAGGTTGTGTTGTTTCACGTTTTATAAATAGGAACATGATTTTCCCCTGAAAATATAATCAATTCTTCTACTTCTTCCTTGAATGTTCTTAAGTGGCTTAATTGTATCCCAAATATATCTTGTTTGATTTCTCAAGCAATATTGTATTGAGAAAGCCTGGCGCCTCTAAGTCTTGTTTTCTCTCTAATTTCAGAAAATTTCTAACAATTCAAATACAATATTTCTTCCTCTGTTGATTTTGAGTTTTCTGAAATTGATCAACCATAGCTCAACGATGCAACCATGAAGATTCTGGCGCAACATGATGTTGGGAAATTGAATCAGTTTGATGGCACAAATTTTACAAGATGGAAAGATAAGATCAGATTCCTCTTATCCGCTGTCAAGGTCTTTTATGTTCTGGATGAGAATCTGCCTGCCTTGCCTGCTGCAACACCAAATGATACTGAAGAACAAAGGGCTGAACGCCAGGCTCGTGAAGATGATATGATGACTTGCCGTGGCCTTATTCTCAATTCACTCACTGATCGTTTGTATGATCTGTACTCTCCTCTGCAAACTCCCCGTGAGATCTGGACTGCCTTGGAGACTAAGTACCAGTATGAAAAACGTGGTACAGATAAGTTCTTGGCCCTTAATTATTTTGATTTTAAAATGACTGATGACAAGCCTGTCATGGATCAAATCCATGAACTGCAAATTCTGGTTTCCAGGTTAAGGGATTTGGAAGTTGTAATCCCTGATGCACATCAAATTGGTGCTATTCTGTCCAAACTGCCCTCTTCTTGGAAGAATTTTTGTAAGAAGATTCTGTTGAACAGTGATGCTATCACTATGGAGCAATTTCAGACTCATTTGCAGATTGAGTGTGAGACTCGAATCAGGGATGAGAAAATATCCAAGGACAAAGATGCTGCAGAAAGTTCCAAGAACAAATCACAAGTTCATATGGTTGGGGCAAAGTCTGGAAACAAATCAGACAAGTTTAAGAGCCTTAAAGCCAATAACAAGGGCTTTAAGAAGAACAACAAGAGTGACAAAACTTGCTTCCATTGTGGTAAGAAAGGGCATTTTATCAAGGAGTGCCGCTACAAGAAAACGGAAGACAAAAAATCCGGTTCTTCCTCTAAGACCAATGAAGCAAACATAGTGAAAGATGAAGATTATGTTGCTGTTGTCACTGAAGTGAATGCGGTTGTTGCTGCAAATTCTGATTTCTTCATTGATTCTGGTGCAACCATACACATTTGCAACAACAAGGATCTCTTTAGCACTTATGTTGAAGATGAATCTGAAGTGTTTATGGGAAATCAGGCATCTGTTCGTGTTGTTGGTAGCAAAGGAAATGTATCTCTGAATTTTACTTCAGGCCAAAAGCTCACTTTAGTGAATTTTTACCATGTTCCTGATGTTAAAAGGAACTTAGTTTCTACAAGTTTACTTGTTAAGCGTGGCTTTAAGATACTCTTAGAATCTGACAAAGTTGTAATCACCAAGAATGGTGTTTTTATTGGCAAGGGTTATTCCCTTGATGGCTTGTTCAAATTAAGCATTAATGAAATAAATTCAGTTTATGTTTACTTGGTTGGTTCTCTTTATAATATTGAATCTTCTAATCTTTGGCATGCTATATTAGGCCATTTAAATTATGCTACTCTTAAGTATATGGCTTCACATGATTATTTTACTTGCAAACATGATTATGCTAATAAATGTGAAGTTTGTGCACAAGCAAAAATCACAAGGAAACATTTTCCTAAAGCATATAGAGAAACACAATTACTTGATTTCATACATTCGGATATTTATGAATTCAATGGAAAGTTAACAAGAGGTGGTAAACGCTACTTTATTACTTTCATTGATGATTGTTCAAGATATGTTCATGTTCATTTGCTTAAAACAAAAGATGAAGCATTTGAAGCCTTTAAAGAATTTAAGGCAAAAGTTGAGAATCAAAAGGAACGAAAAATTAAAGTTCTAAGAAGTGATAGAGGAGGAGAATATTTCTCTGATGATTTTGATGAATTCTGTGAAGAACATGGAATTATTCATCAAAGAACAGCCCCCTTTACTCCCCAACACAATGGTGTGGCGGAAAGGAAGAATCATACTTTGGTTGATATGGTAAACGCAATGTTATTGAAAACTAATTTACTAGACAATTTGTGGGGAGAAGCTTTATTTACTTCTTGTCACATTGTTAATAGAGTTCCATTAAAGAAAATTTATACTTCATCGTATGAAATTTGGAATGGAAGGAAACCAAACATTAAATATTTTAAAGTGTGGGGGTGTATAGCCTACTATAGGCTTCCGGATTCTGAAAGAGAAAAACTTGGATCAAGAGGTATCAAATCTGTTTTTGTAGGATATGCTCAAAATTCAAAGGCATATAGATTATTAAATTTGGAAACGAATGTGATTGTTGAATCCATTCATGTTGAATTTTTTGAAAATATGTTTGTGCATAATGATGTTATACATGATGGTATTAATCAACCTCATAGTTCTGAAAATCAAAGTAATGTTCCTATTTCAAGTCCTAGTTCTTCTAAAAGGAAGGAATTAGGAGAACCCTCAGAACCTAGAAGAAGTCAAAGGCCAAGAAAAGAAAAAGATCTTGGTTCTGATTTTATCACTTTCTTTGTTGAAGGAAGTAGAGATAGACTTCTAAACACATTTGAGGTGTTAAGTGTTGATGATGATCCTAAGACCTTAAAGGAAGCTTTAGCTTCAAGGGATACTGCTCTTTGGCAAGAAGTCGTAAATGATAAAATGGACTCAATTATGGCTAATGGTACTTGGGTTCTAGTTGATTTGCCTCCGGGTTCAAAACCTATTAAGAATAAATGGGTTTTTAGAAGGAAATATAATTCTGATGGTTCACTACAAACCTTTAAAGCACGTTTGGTTTAAAGGTTTCACTCAAAAGAAAGGAATTGATTATTTTGATACTTATTCACCGGTGGCTAGAATTACCTCTATTAGAGTGTTATTTGCTCTAGCCTCCATTTATAAGTTGCATATACATTAAATGGATGTAAAAACTGCATTTTTGAATGGTGACCTTAAGGAAGAAGTTTACATGGAGCAACCGGAAGGTTTTATTCTTCCCGGTAATGAAAATAAAGTGTAAAACTTGTTAAATCCCTTTATGGTCTTAAGCAAGCTCCTAAACAATGGCATGAAAAGTTTGATACCGCCATTTTGTCTTTTGGTTTTCGGCATAACACCGCCGATAAATGCATATATTCAAAGTTTACCAGTGAATATGGAGTTGTTATTTGTCTCTATGTTGATGACATGCTAATTTTTGGTACTAATATGATTGGTATCAATGAAACTAAGAAATTTCTTACTTCTACATTTAAGATGAAAGATCTTAAAGAAGTAGATACTATTTTGGGCATTAAAGTCATCAAATATGATAATGGGTATATGTTAAGTCAAACTCATTATATAGAGAAACTTTTAAATAAGTTCAATTATTTGAAGATTAGAGAATATACTACTCCATTTGATTCAAGTGTTACACTTGTTAAAAGTGATGTAAGACCAATTGAACAATTGAAGTATGCAAGTGCTATAGGGAGCTTAATGTATGCTATGCATTGTACAAGACCGGATATAGCATATGCTGTTAGTAAATTGTCAAGATTTACTCATAACCCTAGTATGGAACATTGGAGAGCAATTGAAAGGGTACTTGGTTACCTAAAACATACCTCAAATTTGAGATTATGTTACTCCAATTATCCTGCAGTACTAGAAGGCTATTCCGATGCAAGTTGGATCACCAAATTAGGTGATAATAACTCAATTTCGGGTTGGTTATTTACATTAGCTGGTGGTGCTATAAGTTGGGCATCAAAGAAACAAACATGCCTTGCTCATTCGACTATGGAAGCCGAATTTATAGCTTTAGCATCCGCGGGCAAAGAGGCTGAATGGATAAGAAACATATTACTAGAAATTGTTTTTTGGCCTCAGCCCATGCCGCCAGTTACTATTCATTATGATAGTGAGGCGATGATGTCTAATGCTTTTAGTAATGTCTATAATGGAAAATCTAGACATATAAGTCTAAGACATGATTACATTAGAGAATTGATCTCTAATAGTACAATTACTATCTCCTACATAAAGTCAGCAAAGAATTTATCGGATCCGTTAACTAAGGCATTGCCTAGAGATAAAGTGTGGGAGACTACAAGTAGTATGGGATTAAAATATAACCCTTAGACACCAATGATGGGAACCCAACCTCGCTTGATAAAACCGGTTATAGACTAAGGTTCAATGTGGTAATGACAAGTTATTGACATGTATGTTTCAAAGTGATAACTATGTCCCATACTGAATAAAAGTTGTTAGTACTAATGTGATAAGAGAGGATGAGTTATTAAACTCTTAATGGAGCAATAAAAGGTTGTTAGGAATAAATCAACAACAAGTGACTCCACCTATATGAATATGAAGTGGTGCTGCTTGAACAAAAGTATGAAAGGGTTTTACTTTTGTACATATTCATAGAAAATGGATCGCTAGCACAAGGCCAGTCATAGTGCTAGAAGCAAACAAGAAATCTGGTTAGAAGAACTTAAGTATAGTGTGTGTGGTGTTTCCGACCCTAGACGAAAGGAGTCATGGTTCAATCTTCGGACACCATGTACTTCGTTAGCGTCCTGAGATGCTTACACTAATTGAAGGTCCAATTCGTAGAATCCTTCTTGTATGCACTATGCTTATAAGTGAAGATGGTTGTTTTGAGTCAACAAACTAGTGGGGGAATGTTATATAGTTTGTTGATGTGGAATGAATCCCACATTGCTAAGGGAATACAAAGGCCATTGGTTTATATAGGCTTAAGTGCTTTAAAAGGTTATCTTTAGATAACTTGTGGGCTAGTAGATATTTAGGCCATTTGGGCTTGGTTTATTTACTAATGGGCCTAGGTCAATAAACTAATTTTTTTGGTCTTTGATGAGGGCACTTGGGGCACTTAAGAAATTCTAAGTCTTAATTTTTTATTTTCCTTAGAGAAAATTCGGTTATACCTATTTGAATAGGTATAAACTACCAAAAATTGTCTTTTGTCTGATAGATATATTTTAATTAGGAGACGGTTTCCAGAGATTGTGTTGTTTCACGTTTTATAAATAGGAACATGATTTTCCCCTGAAAATATAATCAATTCTTCTACTTCTTCCTTGGATGTTCTTAAGTGGCTTAGTTGTATCCCAAATACAACTTGTTTGATTTCTCAAGCAATATTGTATTTGAGAAAGCCTGACGCCTCTAAGTCATGTTTTCTCTCTAATTTCAGAAAATTTTTAACAGAAAGAGATAGCAGCAAAACAATTCTTTTGGAGAGAGTTGAGCTCATTGTGATAAGTTTTGGGACCTCATAATGTGTTCTTGAATTTTTGAGGTTGTATATTAAAGTTGGGATTGGGTTCAATTTTTGTTTGATAAGTTTTGGTGTTAGAAATAAGGATTTCTTATATATGAGTTCAATTTCAACTTGGAGAGTTGCAGTATGGCTATTGGTACATATTTAAATGGTATGAGATTTGTAGATTAATGGTGAGGAATTTGTAAAAGTTTTGTTTTTAGGTTCTGTAGGTTCTGTTTTGTGAACTTTTGAGGTAGTAAACGATATTGAAAAATTATGACATTTGGCAGTGTTATAGAAAATTGAATTTGGAACAAACTTTGTGAAATGCTATTTTTCCTAATTTTGCTTGGATTTGGAGTTATGGGATTCTGAAGTTAATATCGCTGAATTAAGGTTCAAAATTGGAAATCTGTATTTGAGATCGAATTCGATATGGCTATGGTGAGAATTTGATAGCGATTCATTGGAATCATTATTGGAGTTATCTTTCTTATAGTTTTGGAATGACCTGATTTGGTTAAGTATTGGTTTAGTTATGCTCATTTTCCCCATGCTTCGCAAATCTGTAAATGGCAAAACAATGTGGTATTAGTTCATTCTAGCTGTAATTTTCGAGGGCCATAACTCTGTCTCTATAAATGCAAAATAAGTCATTCTTGTGCCCAAAATATAGGGTTTTCTGTCCTCTACAACTTTGTAGAAGAAACCGAGTTGAGATTATAAGTGTAAAATAGAGAAAAATGATCGTTTCTATAGCTGCGCGGTTTTTCCCTAAAAACAGGACACTTTAGGAATACTTGAAATCAACATAAAATTTGAATATGTTAGGGGCCGAATTTGAGGATGGTTCCTTGGAGTAAATTTTATTCTAATGAACTATCTTTCAAATGGATGTGGTTTGATATGATTTGTTAGAGGATCAAGTAAGATGTGACTATTTTTGTGAAGTGTCGCCATGTAAAATTTATGCATTAAAATAGTGTTTGTCTAGAACTTTTAGTTTATATATTTGTTCTAATTATCTCGTACTCCCAAATGATTAGGATTCGAATCGAAAGGGACATAAGTACGTCAGTACGTCCGCAAGGAAGTTAACGGGAGTATACGATCCTCCAGAACTGTGAGTACTTTGTAGCTATCTTCATTTCATTAAGAAAAATGCTTTGAAAATTGCTCCCATGATTTATAAATATTGTTTTTAAGAGCATGATTTTATAAGATTTTTCGTAAATTGTTTTAAGTGCATGGTGAAATCTCATGATGGCCTGTTGCATTATTTGATACTGTTAAATGTTATTGATTTGATCTGATAAATGTGAGCCGATGTTTTTGATACATGATTGTGTTTTGATATACGATGTGATGGACTATATATTGCCTTGCTTTGATAAATATGATTGTTTGTGATGATTTTCTTTGGCACGAGCCTAGGGCTCTGAGTGTTGCAACATCTCTTGATTAGTTAAGTAGTCCACGGACCGCCTTTTGAGGGGCGTGGATGAGTGTGGCCTTACGTGGCAGGCGCGGAGATAGGCCACTAAGGAAATTGGTGGGTGTAGCTATAGAGTGCCAAGTAGCAAAACCCACGCCAACGTCAAGGACTGGACCTAAATGAGTGAAACGGACTTTTATGTGATTTTTATGATTGCAAACTATGAGTTTAAATAATTGATTTCGGAAACATTACTTACTGTTAAAAATGAGACCTTGACGGTTCTAGTGATCGACCCTGGCGCAAGGCGATACTAGAGATGTTTTTGGCAATGGTCCAATATTTATTGTTTTGATTAAAAATGAGGCTCAGCATATTTTTGTATATACATATATTTTCATACGGTAAAGGAATCTATGATTTTACTGTGGATTTCTAAATCGACAGGCCATAATTGATTTGATATAAATAATTGTTTATTTTACTTACGAATTCGTCTTTATCTTATGATTGTTGATTTTATATAAATTGGGGCTATGATTTTTAATGGATGTTTTAATGTTACTTTGATATATATATTAACGTACAAAGTATGCTTTTTGAATGTATATGGCTATATTTTGAAATGCTTTAGTATAGAGATCCGTTTATATGAATTGAATTAATAAATGTGATGACCTTAGATTTGATTTATTACTAGAGAGCCCCAATATAATTGTGCATCTGATTTATAAATTGTGTGTTTTAGGTTGGCCATGCATTTCACTCTTAATGCGATGTTAGTTAGCTCTCTGCACTCACTGAGTATTCCTTGGAATTCTCACCCATTTAAATTCTTGTTGTGTTTTCAGGGACCTCTGTTCGCGTTGGACTCGACATTTCTACAATCTTCATGGTAGATGTCTTGTCTCCGTGATGATGTTGTCTTACTGGATCTACTGGTGTCGTTTTAAGTCTTCCGCTCTATCAGATAGTTTTGTATAAAAGCTTGATGTGTCATTCTCTAAGTAATAGTTGAATTTGTTTGTCATTTGGTTTGCTTCGCGGGATCTTTCGGTGCACCTAGGATGGTAGCACGTTATTCGAGGATTTGTGGCGGCTGTCATGTGGTCGACTCCGGGTCGGGACGTGACAAACCGACTGTTTCGATTACGGTCAGCTAGTCGGTTTTAGTCAGTTTTCCGACTACATTGCAAATAAAGAAGCATGCTGCACATTTGATGTAGATAAATATAATAGATATAGTCTTTACATAAAAGTTTAAAGGCTTTAACATAAAGTCTTTAAAACTAACAAAAGAACCATTAACCATATACTTACGGTTATTAACAAAAGAATACCTTTGCTGCCCTATTTTCCTATGACTTTGGGTTATGAACAAAATAGTATTAATGCCTATACAAAAGGTATATCTACTAGGCAATCTTAACTAAACTGTCAAAAGTGTTTCTGCCCACCATGCCAAACCTGCAACCATATATACTTAGCCTATACAAGAAGTAGCTAGCTTCATAAACAAAAGAAGAGCTATTAGCAGGCATCAATATGATATCAACTGATCGGTCGTCAGCAAATCATAAAAATAAAATCCCAACAAAATCCTAACTAAAGCAGATAGGGTAAGTAGGGTTCGAACCCACAGAGAGAAAGGTTATTTATCTTTTTCTTAAATCAATCAAACAAATTAAAGAGAATTTTTATAGTGAAATTGAACCTAATCTAATTAACAATTAAAATCAACTTAAGAAGCAATCAAGAAAATTAAAGAAAACAATTAACAAGAAAGCATTGAATAATCAAGAAAACAATTTATAAAAACCTCCAACATAGAATTAATATCCCTCTTGACAATTATAACATGGATCATTGATATCTAATAATTATGAAATCATAGAATAGCTTGTTGGAATTAAATCCTAATTCACCTTAATTAGATAAGATTACTCGTCAAACCTTAAATTACCCCTTTTTCCTCCTAACTAATCAATTAGCCGTCAAGTCTTAAAGATTTGCTAGGAGTCAAAGCATTAAGAACTAGTAATTTATACAAGCACAAAGAGCAATTTCTTACTCAACGTTCCTTATCTCCCTTGGAAGGGACTTCCGTCCTCCCCCAATCGCTACAAACAACCAAGCCTGAACGTCAATCCGCGACTTGATCTAGCTAATGCTAACTTAATTTATCAAGAAAGTGCCGGCTCAATCAATCAAAACAAGCAACATAGAATTAAAACAGAGATCAAAAGAATACTCTAACAATTATCATATATAAGCACAAAATCTCACCAATATATAAGTCAAGAGATCAATTAAATTCTACATTGGAGTAAAGAAAAGGATTACTCACTCATGAATTGAGTGAGCATCCAAAGAATAAGAAGAAAAACTTATCTTATGGATGGAAGAAGAGGGGGGCGGCGGCACAAAGGCTTTTTGTCCTCCAAATCTTCAATAATTCTACCAAATACAATTTCTAGATCTACATGTGCTAAAAACCTAGACCTAAGGTGGCTATTTATAGTGGAAATAACCCTAGGAATTCCAATCCTAACTTGGAAAGAGGTCTAAGTCGGTTTTGAGTCTAACTTAGGCTCCAAGTTAGATTAAAAGTCATCCTAGAGTAGAATCCAAGTTAAAATAAGATCCTGAAAAAATCCTGATTTCGTGCAGTGACTTCGACGGCATTTTCGGGCTTGAAGATGGCAGCACTGGGTCTTGGACTTCAAAGATAAGTTGTAGATCTCGGAGCCAGCTTTCCAACGAGTACTCATGGGCTTCAAACGAAAGTCTGAGCAGAAAGTTAAAAACTGCGCATGAATCCTAATCCTGTTAGGACTAGAATCGGGAATCTACGGGATTTGAATATTTCCTTGGATATAGGAGTCATTAATTGGGATTTTAATTCCAATTAATATCTTATATGGGCTGAATATTTTCCCATATAAATTATCCAAAAATACCAAAGCTTGAGAACTTGTTCATGACTTGTCTTCAATCCTTCACAATTAAAGCTCCAATCTTCAATCCTTGCTCCTTGAAATAATTCTTCAAAGTCTTCAAATCTTCAAAATTATCTTCAATTGATCTTCAAACACGAGCTTCGAATCTCCAAATCTATACTCAAAATTGCTTTGCTAAAATCTGTGTAAAAAGTCATCAAAATAGCTCCAAAAGAAGTGAAAAATAACAATTTCTCAATTTCACATCACTTAAGAACTTAAAACACAAATATCATCAAAATAGCATAAAATTAAGCATAAATAGATCCAAAAATATAATAAAATAACCATAAAAATAGGGTTGTTTTTGGCTCAATCATATTCCCCCACACTTGAACTTTGCTAGTCCCTTAGCAAATCAATGTGTAAGTTATTCAAAAATCAATTTTTCAAAAAAAATCAATTTGAATTCACACACACATCAAAGAATCAATTCAATCATGAAATCAAAATAACAAAGAATAATAATAATAGTAAATTCAAAAATCAAGACATAACAAGTATCATCATTCTTAAGTAGTCATAATCAAAGTAGTTTTAATCACTTACTATTTTTCACTTTCTATAACTACTTCTTTCTATAAGCTTATGTTTTCCTCTCTTTCTCCATTACTCAAAAGATTGTAGTGCCATAGTTATACATCAAGGGTCATTGTGGGTTATAATAGATTTTCGAGGGTAATTGTTTAGAAAATTGAGGTTACTAACCTCGAAGTGTTCATGATCTAGGGGTTACTAACTCCCTTTTGAGGCTACTAGCACTCTAGAAGGACTCCTTCTTTTATTTTTCAGAGAGACAATATTTCTGTAATTCCATGCCTCTTATCCTCTTTCTAAGGGTTACTAACTCCTTTTGTTAAAGAAAAGAGTGACAACAATAGATTTTTTTTTTTAAATACAGAAATACCTCTTCTCCTCTTGTCATGAGAGCACTTCTTTTTATGAAAACAAAATTTTAATTACCCTTTTTATAAGTAGTCCCCCACACTTATTCTTGACATATACCAATAACATACTTTCTCAATCATAACTTCAATCAAGATTGAACACAAGTTCTAGAAATAGATAATCATAAAAGCAATTAATAAATAAGATCATATCACAAACTTTAATTATACATAATTCTAAGAAATCAAACAACATGCTATAACTCAATCAATAAATAAAGCATTATTAAAATTCTAAGCATTCATCAATCATAATCAAATCAATTAATCAATTTATGCATGAAAAATTCAAATTTAAAATTTATGTCGAAAATCAATTTTGAAAAATTAGGGAATAAAATATGATCAATCAAAAACAATCCAAAATCAAACAATTTTCTATCCTAGGTTCTCATGCAAATAATAACTAGCATATGACTCAATTATTCAAGCAATAAAACCTCTCAAGTATTCACCCCCCACACTTAAAATTCACATTGTCCTCAATGTAAAAGCAAACAATTCATGTAATAGTATCTTACCAAAAATAAAGAGTTAAGGTTCATGAAAACATACCTGGCGGCTTGATGAAGATAATTACTCAAACATAAAGGCAATAGAAAATTATGGTGATAGAAAGATAAAACTGGATAGATAGTTTATTAATGAAACTTGAAAAATAAAGACATAAGATAAAGGAAAATTAAAATTAAAGCATAAACTAAATAACTAATCCTAAGATGCATAAAAAATAAATCTAAAATCAAGAAATTTAAATCTAAACCTAAATTGGTTTATGAATAGCCTTCTCAAATAAATTGAAGAGGTCATCCAAATTTCCAATTATGTTATTAAAATCATCTCTTAAGCTAGTAATTTGATCACTAATTTCTTTGAATCGAACAAGGAAAGGATGAAGCTCTTCCTCATTCTCCTTTTCTTGGTTAACTTCTTCTTCCTCTTTCTTATCATAAGAAACATCACTAGACTCAGAGTCTGAAACAACAATTACAATTTTGTCTTCACCTTGATCTATCGGATCCTTGAGTTCCCTTAATGGCGATGGAGCCTTGAATTCTTCCAAACTAAAAACAGTTTCAATCGGCCTATTTGATGAAGAGGCATGATTTGGATCATGAGTCCTTTGAGGGAAAGGAGTACATCGCATAGGAGGTCTATAGGATGGCCTATAGGGCTTGGTTTGGTATCCTCCCATCCTAGGCATTGAAAAAGGCCTATTCCAAGGTGCAACTTGTGGTCTTATCCTTCCATTAAAATTCCTTGGTCCTTGGGGATGATGAAATCGATTCTCATAGGGATGAAACCGATTTCTGAACTCATGCTCAGCTCTAGCCTTTGATCTCATAACAACTTCTTGAGACTTGTTAGCTTTTTCCAAAAGAAATTGATAAATCTTCCTAGCTTTGAATCCTGCCTTGGTAGCAATTTCTTCTTCAGGTAGGGAAGCAATTAAGCCTAGAAGTTCATGGCAATCTTGGCGCAGAAAGCTTCCTTGAAATTTCTCTCCAAAATAAGCAGATCCAATTTGGTAAAATTGGTTCCGAAAATTCTTGAATTGAACCTCAAAATCCATGGTGGTGAGCATCATTGACATCTTCACAAGGGCTAGGGAAAACCAAAATTTCCTTGTCGACTTTGAGGGGCGTCGGGTTGCTTGCTTCTTTTCGACAATTTTTTCTTCAAAAATTGCCTTCTAGTCGACTTACTTAGGTCAACTATTCCCTTGGATGAAATCGATTTGCTTAAGTCGATTTCTCCCTTGCTCAAGTCGACTTCTCTCTTAAACAAGACTATCGATTTGCTTCTCTTGCTATTTAACCAAAATTTTAAGTATTGCTCTTGTGATTTGATGAATAAAAGAGGAGGTAGAGGTGCCTTTATATAGTGATCAAATTTTATTCCTAAGAGATTTTAATTAGAGTAAAAAGTAAGAAACATACCTGGATTAGGAGTCCATTACCTATTTGGAAAAGGGTTGTCATCATCCAAATTAATTAGGATTCACAGTCCTAATTGGAGAGGGAAGGCGCATGAGTGAGGGAAAGATGCCGCGGCACCAAGGCAGCAGCCTTGTGCGCGGGCTTGGACAGGCGGCAGCGGCCTGCTGCTTGGCGCGCGGGGGCTTGCTGATGCCGCGTGCTGGCGCGGACCTAGCCTCCGCATGGCTCGGTGCTGCCCGGGCCATGGCCTCGGCATGGCTGGTGCCTGCCTCGGCATGGCTCGGTATTTGCCGAGCTAGGTCCTGTTGTGGTCCGGTCTTGTGCGGCATGGCTCGGCCTGGCGCGGGGCATGGTCGAGTCATGACCGGGCTATGGCCTAGTCATGTTCGGGCTATGGCCTAGTCATGTCCGGGTGCCACCGAGCCATGGTCGGTCATGCGTGGGTCATGCATGGTCCGGGGCTTGGTGTTTGGCTCCTAAATTTTTTTCTTCCAATTAAATGGAAAAAATTCTTTAACTGCAAAATAAAGATTAAGTTAGAAATTAAAATTATTGGGTTGCCTCCCAACAAGCGCTTGTTTAAAGTCATTAGCTTGACTTCCTCTTTTCTTCAACTTCCCTAAGTTGGAAGATAAACCGGTTCCTCCAAAATAATTTCCTCAATCCATCCTATTGGAAAAGTCTCAAAGAAAGGTTTTAATCTTTGTCCATTGACTTTAAATTGCATCTGGGAAGTTGGATTATAGATTTCTACTGATCCATTGAGATATACTCTTCGTACTTCAAAAGGACCAGCCCATCTTGATCTTAATTTCCCAGGCAATTTTCTCATTTATCCCATGAACAGTAAGACCTTTTGTCCTTCTTGGAATGATCTTCTTAGTATCTTTTGGTCATGTAAAGCTTTCGTTTTCTCCTTGTAAATCCTTGAAATTTCATAGGCTTCATTCCTAATCTCTTCAAGTTCTTGTAAATGCAGCATCCTTTGAACTCCAGCTTCGTCGAAGTTAAGATTACATTGTTTCACTACCCACCAAGCTTTGTTTTCTACCTCCACAGGTAGACGGCATGGTTTTCCAAACACAATTTTGTATGGGGACATACCTAGGGGTGTTTTATAGGATGTTCGATATGCCCATAGAGCATCTCCTAGTCGCATACTCCAATCTTTTCTTTGAACATTGGCTGTTTTCTCCAGAATCAGCTTCACTTGACGGTTGGATATCTCGGCTTGACCATTGGTTTGAGGATGATATGAAGTAGATACCCTATGGCTTACTCCATATTTTTCAACTAAAGCTTGTACAATTTTGTTGCAGAAGTGAGTTCCACGATCACTAATGAGGGCTCTGGTATGACAAATCTATGAAGAATGTTATTCTTTATAAATTTGACCACTGTTCTTGCGTCGTCCTTCTCAGTAGCAACTGCTTCAATCCATTTGGAAACATAGTCCACAGCTAGAAGAATGTAATACTTCTTTTCTGATGGAGGAAAAGGTCCCATGAAATCAATTCCCCATATATCGAAGATTTCAACAACGAATATAGGACTTTGAATCATTTGACTTCTTTTCGAAATATTTCCCACTTTTTGACAGCGTGGACAATTCTTGCAATATTCATAAGAATCTTGAAAGATCCTAGGCCAATAAAATCCACAATCCAAAACTTTCCTTGCTGTCTTCTTGTGTCCAAAGTGGCCTCCGCTTTCATCATTGTGGCAGAATTTCAAAACTGATTGAATTTCATTATCAGGGATGCATCTTCTCATAACTTGATCGGAACCTTGTCTCCATAAGTATGGATCATCCCAAAGATAATATTTGGCATCACTGATGATCTTCAATTTCTTCCCTTTGCTTAGATCCGGAGGCAGACGTCTAGTGACCAAGAAATTAACAATGTCTGCATACCATGGAAGTTGAGAAACGGCAAACAAGTCTTCAAAAGGTAGCGCTTCGTTGATTACGGTCTCTTCGTTGTTGCCTTCAATTCTACTTAGATGATCAGCTACAACGTTTTCTGCTCCTTTCTTGTCCATAATTTCGATATCAAATTCTTGAAAGAGCAATAGCCATCGCATAAGCCTAGCCTTTGCATCTTTCTTTGCCATTAGATATCTCAATGTTGCATGATCGGAGTAGATTATCACCTTGGATCCCAGGATGTATGAACGAAACTTTTCCAAAGCAAAGACAACGGCAAGCATTTCTTTTTCCGTGGTGGTGTAGTTCTTCTAAGCATCATCCAAAGTTCTTGAAGCATAGTACATGACATGAGGTACCTTGTCTACTCTCTGACCCAGAACAGCTCCAATGGCGACATCACTTGCATCACACATTACTTCGAACGGTAGTTCCCAATCTGGTGGCTTCACAATTGGAGTGGTGGTGAGGGCAGTCTTCAATTTGTCAAATGCTTCTTTGCAGTCGTCTCCAAACTCGAACTCTACATCTTTCTGAAGCAGTCTACACATTGGTGCCGAAATCTTCGAGAAATCCTTGATGAATCTTCTGTAGAATCCAGCATGGCCTAAGAATGATCGAATAACCTTGACACATGTTGGGTATGGCAGGTTCTGAACTACATCAACTTTGGCTTTGTCGACTTGCATCCCTTCTTTGGATACCACATGGCCTAGAACAATGCCTTGTTCTGCCATGAAGTGGCATTTCTCGGCATTTAACACCAATTTGGTTTCAACACACCTTTTCAAGATGAGCTCTAGGTTATGAAGGCATTGATTGAAGTTATCTCCATAGACAGTGAAATCGTCGATGAACACTTCCATCTTGTCTCCCACATAATCTTGAAACAGGCTCATCATACACCTTTGAAAAGTCGCAGGTGCATTGCATAAACCAAAAGGCATTCTTGTATAGGCATATGTACCGAAAGGGCATGTAAAGGTGGTCTTCTCTTGGTCTTCAGGTGCTATTGGAATCTGGAAGTATCCTGAATACCCATCCAGAAAACAATAGTAGGCTTTGCAGGCTAACCTCTCCAGCATCTGGTCGATGAATGGCAATGGGAAGTGGTCCTTCCTTGTGGCAGAATTCAGCTTTCTATAGTCGATGCATACTCTCCATCCATTCTGCAATCTTTGAGGAACTAGCTCTCCATCTTTGTTTTCCACGATGGTGAATCCAGACTTCTTGGATACTACTTGAACAGGGCTGACCCATTTACTATCTGATATAGCATAAATGAGACCGACTCCAAGTAATTTAAGAACTTCTTCCTTGACGACTTCAGCAAGTTGGGGTTGAGTCTTCTTTGTGGCTGTCGAACAGGTACTACATCATCTTCAAGTCAAATCCTATGCATACATACAGTAGGACTTATTCCCTTGATATCAGCAACAGTCCATCCAATGGCTTCCTTGTATTCTTTCAAAACTCTTATGAGTTGTTCTTCTTGTAAATTATTCAATTTACTTGAAATAACAACGGGTAGAGTCTCTTTGTCTCCAAGGAAAGCATATTTCAAGCCTTCTGGTAGTTGTTTCAGCTTGACTTCAGGTGGTTGAATGATGGATGGCAGGGGTGTTGGCGTTGGCTCCAAACTGATGTAGGAAACTGATGTTTTTTCTTCAGCAGCAAGTGATGTTTCCAATTCTCTGATGGTTGCAGCTACATCTTCTGGCGTCAGGATTTCTGCTTCCTGGATTTCTTCTTCGTCCAGGCTTTCTGCAAGAACTAGTTCAAGCTCATCCTCACATTGAAGTGATTGAACTTGTTCATAACAGGCTTCAATTGCATCGATTGCACAGATAGAATGGATCTCAGCAGGAGCTTTCATGGCTTCATTTATATTGAATTCAATAGCTTCACCAACAAATTCCATGCTGAGTTTTCCATCTTTCATGTCAAAATTCGCCCTGGCTGTTGAAAGGAATGGTCTCCCTAGCAACAACGGCAAGTGTGGTAGATGAAGATCATCTTCATTCATTTTCAGGACATAGAATTCTACAGGAAAAACAAAGTCTCCTATCTACACTAAAACATTATCAACTAAACCTTTAGGTTTAATGTTAGTTCTTTCAGCAAATTGCACAGTAAGATCAGTTTTAGTCATATGTTCTATTTTCAATTGGGAATAGATAGAAAAAGGCATGATATTAATTGAAGATCCAAATTCACACATAGCTCCTTCTATCTTTTCTTTTCCAATTTTACAAGGGACAGAAAAAGATCCTAAATCATTACTTTTGTGATGCAATTTCCTCTGATAAGCAGCAGATATATTCTCATTCATGCAGGCATATTTTCAGAAAATTTTATTTTAGCAGTGCATAGATCTTTAAGAAAAGAAGCGTACTTGGGCACTCTTGCTACTTCAGTAAGCAAAGGAATATTTACCTCTAAATTTCGAAGTGAATTGAGTTGTTGTGCAAACCTTTGAGGAAACGGTGGTGGACCGTAAATGGTCTCCATCTTCTTCATCCCTTCAAATCTTGATTTAGGTCGAGAAACTCTCGGTGATGGATTGAGTTGTTTCTTCTTAGGTTCAGCTGGAGTCTTCTCTTCTCTGGTTACTTGAATTTCAGATACAACAGCTGGTGGTGGTTTGGCAGAGGAAGCAGGCGCTGGAGGTAGTGAAATCGCAGGTGGGAGTGGAATGTCAGGTAATTCCATGTCTTGTGCTTGCCACGGTTGAATTTCCTCCATAGACTTGATTCCATATCCTCTTGTAAGGCTTTGGATAGAAGCTTGCTGAATACTCATGAAGCTGGTAAACATCTTTGCTAGATTTCCGCATTGAGCAGTTAATTCCTTCAATTCCTTGCGGAATTCTAATATCTCCGACTCCTTTGTCGTGTCAGCTTCATCGATTGTACTGAATTGATGAATGTTCTCAGTCATAGTGTTGAGCAGCTTTCTCGCTTCTCCAGGTGTTTTGAGTGTAAGGCTTCCTCTGCTTGCAGAATCAATATATGTTCGATCTTCACAGAGAAGTCCATCATAAAAATTTTGAATTAAAAGTGCTTCACTCAAGTTGTGATAAGGACAACTCGCACAAATCCCATTGTATCTCTCCCAGTATTGATGCCACTTCTCATCAGGTGATTGTTGACAAGAACTGATTCTTTTTCTGACAACAGCTCGCTTCGCTTCTAGAAAATACTTGTTCAAGAATGCTGTCTCCAATTCTTTCCACGAAGTTATGGATTTTGGTGATAAGCTTACAAACCAGCTCCTTGCTTTTCCTTCAGGCATCCCAGTGATTGCAGCACACTTGATAAAGAAAACTTGTAGGTGCTCATGAGGATTCTCATGAGGCTCTCCTTGAAAAATCGGCAACATACGGATTACTCCTGGCTTCAGTTTGTATGTCATATCCATTGCTGGATAATCAATACAGAGGGGCGGTACTTCACAGTTGAAATTCAACTCCCTTAACGAACGTGGTTGCTCCATTGAATTTTTTTCTGCAAAATAAAAGAAGATCATGTGCAAATTAAAATAGAAAATGAAAGAGAAAGAAAAATAAAACGCAATCTCCCCGGCAACGGCGCCAAAATTTATGACCGATCGTCAGCAAATCATAAAAATAAAATCCCAACAAAATCCTAAGTAAAGCAGATAGGGCAAGTAGGGGTCGAACCCACAGAGAGAAAGGTTATTTATCTTTTTCTTAAATCAACCAAACAAATTAAAGTGAATTTTTATAGTGAAATTGAACCTAATCTAATTAACAATTAAAATCAACTTAAGAAGCAATCAAGAAAATTAAAGAAAACAATTAACAAGAAAGCAGTGAATAATCAAGAAAACAATTTATAAAAACCTCCAACATAGAATTAATATCCCTCTTGACAATTATAACATGGATCATTGATATCTAATAATTATGAAATCATAGAATAGCTTGTTGGAATTAAATCCTAAATCACCTTAATTAGATAAGATTACTCGCCAAAGCTTAAATTACCCCTTTTTCCTCCTAACTAATCAATTAGCCGTCAAGCCTTAAAGATTTGCTAGGAGTCAAAGCATTAAGAACTAGTAATTTATACAAGCACAAAGAGCAATTTCTTACTCAACGTTCCTTATCTCCCTTGGAAGGGACTTCCGTCCTCCCCCAATTGCTACAAACAACCAAGCCTGAACGTCAATCCGCGACTTGATCTAGCTAATGCTAACTTAATTTATCAAGAAAGTGCCGGCTCAATCAATCAAAACAAGCAACATAGAATTAAAACAGAGATCAAAAGAATACTCTAACAATTATCATATATAAGCACAAAATCTCACCAATATATAAGTCAAGAGATCAATTAAATTCTACATTGGAGTAAAGAAAAGGATTACTCACTCATGAATTGAGTGAGCATCCAAAGAATAAGAAGAAAAACTTATCTTATAGATGGAAGAAAAGGGGGGCGGCGGCACAAAGGCTTTTTGTCCTCCAAATCTTCAATAATTCTACCAAATACAATTTCTAGATCTACATGTGCTAAAAACCTAGACCTAAGGTGGCTATTTATAGTGGAAATAACCCTAGGAAATCCAATCCTAACTTGGAACGAGGTCTAAGTCGGTTTTGAGTCTAACTTTGGGTCTTGGACTTCAAAGGAAAGTTGTAGATCTCGGAGTCAGCTTTCCAACGAGTACTCATGGGCTTCAAACGAAAGTCTGAGCAGAAAGTTATGATTTTTCTACCAAAACTGCGCCTGAATCCTAATCCTGTTAGTACTAGAATCGGGAATCTACGGGATTTGAATATTTCCTTCGATATAGGAGTCATTAATTGGGATTTTAATTCCAATTAATATCTTATATGGGCTGAATATTTTCCAATATAAATTATCCAAAAATACCAAAGCTTGAGAACTTGTTCATGACTTGTCTTCAATCCTTCACAATTAAAGCTCCAATCTCCAATCCTTGCTCCTTGAAATAATTCTTCAAAGTCTTCAAATCTTCAAAATTACCTTCAATTGGTCTTCAAACACGAGCTTCGAATCTCCAAATCTATACTCAAAATTGCTTTGCTAAAATCTATGTAAAAAGTCATCAAAATAGCTCCAAAAGAAGTGAAAAATAACAATTTCTCAATTTCACATCAGTTTAGAACTTAAAACACAAATATCATCAAAATAGCATAAAATTAAGCATAAATAGATCCAAAAACATAATAAAATAACCATAAAAATAGGGTTGTTTTTGGCTCAATCATCAACATTCAAAAAGAAGCATCAACAGCAACCATCATCCATTCATCCTAAGCCCTAAGCGCCAGCAGCACTGCAACGACAACAATAATTAACCTAAAGTCTTAGAAAAATCAAAAACATGAAATGCCATCAGTATAATCAGCAACCTTTGAGAGTTTAGTGAAATTAGTATAAACCAAAATGCAAAATAATTGTAAAAGAAAGATTAAATTGTTCAACAGTGTTGAAGTTTAGATATCATACCATATTCAAACCTTACCAATAACCATACCACTAGTCTGCTACTGCCAAATTTCAGTAAGTTGTCAACATTTGTATCCAAAGCAATGTTTCTAAGATCTAAGCACAGAAAAAGGTTTCAAGTTAGGAATTTATGAATATGATATTGAGTATTGAATTGAAATTTAACAAAAATACATTACCTAGACCCAATTTATCCAATTCAGATTGCTCATTAGTGCCAGCTGCTGGGACAAACTCCGAGTCTCCTTTTAACCAATCTTGACCGCAAGTGAGTGCTTGAACATGCTTAGCACTCAAGCTGCTTCTAAATGGATCAAGCACTCTACCTCTAGTGCTAAGCAGACTCAAAGGCCACTGTTGAAACAAGGACAGCCAATACATCATTGGCCAGGGCAGAAAGAATGGGGAACCTTGGTGAATTATGTTTCCACCATAGAAGAACATCAAACTCAACAACTCCACTCTTTTCAGGCTCCTCTTGCAGATATATATCCAATTCTGATTTCTTTGATTCTAGTAGTCTTGACTCCCTTTGGTGTTGCAGAAAGAAAGCCATTGCATTAAATCTAATGTCACTTTCACCCATTAATTTCTAACTTGTGGATTGACCATTATTGGAGGTTGCAGAATCAGAAGATAGGTTTCCAACTTTAGAATATTCTTCAAATAGCTCCCTCAAAGCTTCATTAACCAATGTCAACAGCTTTTCTGCCTTCCTCGGATCTAGCAATGCAGCAACATAGACAAGCATGTTTACCTTCTCAACTTGACCCCAATACTTATCATACTTAACCTTCATCTTAGCAGCCATAGAACTTAACTCTTTGGTGCTGTCATTTTGTAGTTGATTCAATGCAATAAAAACTGAAAAAATCTCATCTAGGAAATTGCTAGTAGTCACAGTCTTGCTTGTAGAAACCTTCATGTGAGTAGGTTCAAGAAAATGCAAAGTGCTTTAGCATTTTCCCAATCTGATTTGTCTGGCACCCCACCAACTAGCCTAAGCTCACTTCAATAGTGTGCATCAACATCAGGAAAGGCTTCAAAAGCTTTTTCAAACTTTTGTGCAGTCTCAAGCATATTGTAGGTGGAATTCCACATAGTACAAACATCCAAGCATAGACCAACATTACATTATACATGTTCCCCCTTAGCACATTCATAAAACTTGGCTAATCTAGAGTTAAAGATCTAACATATTTGACAGTCTCCCTAATTTTGACCACAGAAGGGTTGCATTCTTTCAACCCATCACCAACAATCAGATCTAAAATATGAGCTACACACCTAATATGCATAAATTTTCCCCCACACAAAACAGTTTTCTTACTAACAAACATATTCTTTAAATGCTTAACAACAACCTCATTTGCAGAAGCATTATCAACTGTTATAGCACACAATTTATTAATACTACAATCCTTCAAGCACTTTTCTAGTGTCTTCCCTAAGCCCTCACCCGTATGACTAGTTATAGGATAAAAACTTATTTTCCTTTTATTCAGCCTCTATTCATCATCAACATAATGTGCAGTGACACACATATAACTATATTTTTGACAAGAAGTCCAAGTGTCAGTAGTCAATGAGATCATACACTTGGCTGCCATAATTTGAAGCTTCCAATTCTTCTTAGCATCATTATAAAGTGTATAATAGTCTATAGCCACTATCGATCTAGAAGGAATGGTAAACCTAGGACATGATGTTGCCATTAATTCCTAAAAGCTCTTCCATCCACAAACCTAAAAGCATGCGCATCTATAAGGCTCATCTTAGCCACACATTTCCCAACAGCCTCTGCATTAAACTTCCATGTGCCTACTGAACAATCTCCTTCATCATTCCTAAGCATAATTTTAGTTTGAATTTTGTTTATTTCTTTAGCAGCTATCACTAGAGTGTTTTTGACACATGCCTAGAGATGATTCCTTATAGAAGTTGTTCCATTTCTCTTAGTGTGGGCTTTATTATAAGTTGTTGAACAATAATTACATCTAGCCCAAGGATACCCATCTATATCAAACTTAGTGACATGTTCCCAAACATTAGAGGTGGAAGCCCTTTTCCTAGGCAATTTTGCATCTGCTTGAGACTGAGATTATTTGGACTTACCACTTCCAGCAGTAGAAGTTTTTACAGTTACAGCAGAGGGTTATTCTTCAATTCCAAGTTCAATTTGGGTCACACCGGCCTCTTTAAGATCAAGATCATCACTTAGTTCTTCACACTTTCTATATCCACTTGGATGTCCACTGCGATATCTGACATCTACAAAACAATAAACAAATCCATTAGCATAAACTGAAATAGAACTTTAGTAACTAAAATAATTCATCAGAGAACCTCAAATATGCCCAACAATTGAAACAAAAAAGCAAAACAGAAACTTTAAATCAGTTCAGTTCATATGCAGTAACTTTAAATCCAGAAATTTTAAGTCTTTAACTATAAGACTTTAAATCAGGCCAATAAATGGAACTCAATCATTCATAAAAGAATCAGTCTACCAAAAAATTTGCATACAAAGTTAATTAGAATACAAGCAAATACCCAGTCGTGCTCCGCTGCGGCGACACCCTTCCTAGCATTTGTACACATGACAATTTCCATGCTCACAAATTTAAAGGCTGAAAACTATTACGAATCATATTTATGGGATATTAATGAGTTAAATTAATGCACCCGCTAGGCTATTTATTAATCACCTCTTACACAAACACTAATAAAGCATTTAATTAGCACATTTAATAAAGAAGATGGCTTTTTTCATTAGACAACAATACCGTTTTGAAATTATTATTTTTCATAAAATTTTTTAAAGTTTAGCCACAAATTATTATATTATATCTATTCATTTTCAAGGGTAAATTTTAATATTTAAAATCTATTATTATAGGGTTTTAAAATAAATATAAATATTTTATTAATATTTAGTCACAAATCAAGAGTGTGTAGCCCCAAATAATAATATTTGATTTTATTTGATTTAGAATTTAAAACTTAATAGGGTTTTAGAAAAAATAAAATAACATATTATAAATATTTAAAAGAATATAATAATTATAATTTTTATATGAGGACATTTTTGTCATATATTTATTTGGCATGAATGATTAATAGGTCAAAATTCTAAAATTACCTTTAATTGCTTTAATGACCGCATAAAAAATGCAACTTTTGTATTAATTATAGTGTTTACACTATTTTGAAAGATGTTTAGGATCCAATTAATGAAAGTAAAAAAATAATAGAAATGAAATTAAAGGATCGAATTGCATAAAATAAAAAGTTTGAAGATGAAATTGCATTAAAGGTAAATGTTTAAGGGTTTTAACGTAAATTAAACTAAGTTGAAGGACCTATAAGAAATAGTGGAAGGATTTAAAAGCATAAAGTTTAAAAGTTCGAGGGTTATTGCATAAATAACCCTTTTTTAGGTGGCAATTGGAGGGTACAATTGTCACCCCCCAATTAAACCACATGTAACCCCCTTTTTGAAGGGGGTCATCATTATATGTGTCGAAACGTTCGGGTCCGGGGAACCCTGTCGAAACGACGTTGGAAATGGAGTCGCCACTAATCTTTTTCTAAGGTGTGATTAGCCACCTAATTGTCTTAATCAGTCTAATGAGGTCCGGTGCTTAGCATGGGACCCACTAAACCTACGGGTCCGGTCTTGTCACCTAGACCTAGGTTCGGGAGTCATTTACGCCCGGGGAAGGATCAGCACCCCCGGCACGCCCGTCAAGTGACGGTACCTGATAAGTCCATATTTTTACATAATTATTGGTGTTAATTTAGGTGTTTATTTTATCAATTTTGATTATTTGGTGCTTAATTTCCTTTGATTTTAATTTATAGGCTCAATTGAAGACTTTGTGAAGAAAAGGGACCAAATTGAAGGAAAATAGAAGCTGGATGCACAAATTAGGAATTTTGCCAGGAGAAATAAATTGAAGATTTCCGCATGAACAATCTGTGGTAGCCCGCGCGCGGGCCAACTCTTGCCCATGCGCGGGCAAAATTGCTTTCAGACGCGGGAATT
>AWUE01023044.1:0-32998 GCA_001974825.2 Corchorus olitorius
TTTTTCGTTCAATGGATCCAATTCTAACAACTTCTTTTCCTTCTTTTTTTTTTGTGTTGCAAGTCAATTGGTTACCAGCCAATAAGCTAGGGCTGCTGATGAGATATTATGATAAACCAGAAAAGTTGCTGAGCTGGCCAGGTGTTTAGGTAAGACCTCTTTTCCTCTAACTGTGGTAAAAAATGCAGTGAAGCTTTTGTGTGCAACATGGTTATGTAGAAATAGTGAAAATGAATGGAGTGTAAGCATATTTATTGACTAAAAAAATGCATACTGCAATGTGATGAAACATTACTATGCTTATATTGTAGCTAGATGCAATGCAATATGATTTCTGACTAAAATATGTAGACTGCTACTAAAATTAAAACTGATGACTTTATGCTGAATTACCCAATTGAAATGAGATGAATGATGCTTAACTGCTGCTGAAATGAACTTGGTAACTGCTGCTTGTGTAATCATGAATGTGTGAATAAGTAATGCTGCTAAATAAGATAACATAAACACAAAGTATGCTAATACTGAAATGCAGACATGCAAGTTAGATCTCCCATGAAATACAACACTCTGAATTTTTTCTTCATTCTTTGCAGGTTTGGAATAAGGGAAATGCATTTGGAATGAGCTCACTTAAAAGTACTTGAGGAATCACCAGGAGATGTGAAATCATGACATTCCATATGTATAAAAATCCTTTTTTGTATTTTTTTCCACTTCTATTTTTTTTATTTTTTGTAATGACAAATGCTATATTGCAACTAGACCTGTTCATGGGTCAGGCCGGGCCTAGCCTTGAGATTAAGGCCATTAGTGTTGCCCAAGCCCGACCCATTTATAAAACGGGCCTCAAACTTTTGTCCAAGCCCGGCCCATTTATCAAATACTTAGACCAAGGCCCGTCCAAAAGCCCGTTTAATATTTTTTTAATAATTATTTTAAGAATTAAATTATATTAATTAATTATATAAAATATAATTGTAAATATAAAATATGATATATACTACCTATAACATACTATTCTCATTGATAATAAGATTTTCTACATATATTATTCATCTTTTTCTTATTTAACATAGGGTGTACGTATAAAGTATATTTAATATATATTATATATCAACAAATAAAATATAAAAACAAATATATTTCCTTAATCGGGCCGGGCCCGGGCCGGGCTTGGGCTTTTGCTCTCATACCCAAGCCCGGCCCATTTAATAAACGGGCTTGATATTTTTGTCCAAACCCATCCAACGGGCTTAAATTTCTTGTCCAAACCCTTTAAAATATCGGACGGGCTTACGGGCTTGGGCGGGTAGCCCGGCCCTTGAACAGCTCTAATTGCAACTATGTAGTAGCAAACTGTAAATGTGAGTTCTATTTGTGCTATATTATGTAAAGAATTATCTAGTTAAGTTAGCTTAAAGCAAATTAGTTTCCCAAAATGATTAGAATAAGTAACTAAAGTGCTTAATGCTAAATCATCAATTATCCACTAAAACTATGATGCATGCCCATTCAATTTAATTAAAATTACCATGGGAAATAAAGGATTTTTTTTTTTGTGATTTTCAATTTTCCAATTTTTTTGTACTTTTTGAATGCAATCAAACATATATGCAATGCTAAAACCCAAAAACGCATATGGATTAACCAAATTACTAATTGGAATCAATCATAGAATGTGCAAATGCAACTTCTAAAAATGGGATATACTAAATGCAAATTAAATATAGAGCATGCTAATTAAATAAAGGATTGCTAACCATGACTAATAAGTGACCATAATGCTTCATATGTAACTTAAGAAATAAAAGATTAAAATGCAATAATGCTAAATGAGACTAAGCTCTGAAATATTCAAAAATGCCAAAGGTGCTCATGCTAAGATTTTTTTGGGTTTTTCAGAATGCAATTTAGATGACTAAAAATGAATTTGCTAATCCAAATTAAAAGTGAACCTAAAATGACCTAAATGCCCCTGAACGTACAAATGACCAAAATGCCCCTGAATTTTTGGAAATGACCAAAATGCCCCTAGATGACCCTAATGCCTATTTAGGCAACAAATTGTTTTAAATAAAGGATATAGGACAAAAATGAGTGTCTACAATATGTGTTTTAGATAAGTCTATAACTTGAACTACCATTTAATTGTTTACTGTGTTTTGATGTTGCTTTGATTTTATGCGTTTCAAATTACCTTCGCACATTCAGGAGAGGAGCCATGGCTTGGATGCCTTCCACAAAAGAGAAAACAAATGCACGTAAGGCTTTTCAATGGCTATAGAGTAAGAACAAGATCAGCTTTAGCAAGTTGAAATGCAAGTTGATGAAGAGCTTGTGGACATTGACACGAGTGATAAAAAAAATCCACTTACAATTGTGGAGCACATTGATGAAACCTACAAGCCCAAAGCGAACCCTAGCCCTCATATTTACACACCAACACCGCCGCTCCCAAATCTATCTCCAATAACCGCCATTCCCTGCTCCCTCCGGCGAGACCTCGATGCCGCCAATTCTCTTCTTTCTTCCTCCTCTCTCTCTTATCTTTTTATTCTTCTTCTTACTTTTCTTCCCTAGCCCGAAACTCAAGCTCACTCTTATACCAACATCGTCACGACTGCTACGCAACTCAAAACACTCCAAATCTCCTGTTTTTCTCCTCTGAACTTCGACCTAAAGCTAAATCCCTTAAAAACTTCTCATATCTCCACAAATCTAGCTACCCGAAACCTTCTCTTCAAACCTCAAATCGCACCATAAACCTCCATATTTCCAACGTATATGAAACACTTCAACCTCCTCTTTCTAATACACCCATGAATTTAAGGAAAATCCGTCATAACCAAAAAGCCCCAGTTTTCAGTTTCAAACCCCTAGCTTTCATTTTGTATTTCATAGAGAAATAAATGTAAGAGAAAGAGAATGAGTAAAAGAATCTCTATATGAATAAGTGAGTTTTTGAGTGTTAGTTCATGATGGAAGAGAGTGTGTGTGTCCAATGAAAAAAAATGAGAGATCTCCTGAAAGATGAGAGAAATTTGATGTGTATTTTTTTAGAGAGAAGATAAGAGTGTATCTGTGTGTGGAGTGTCAATTCATTTCCCCTTTTATCGTTGAAATTCAACAGCTAAGTTCTCCCTTTCTTCATTTTCGATTTTCCTCTTCTTTTTTTTTCTTTTTCCATTTTTCTCTCCAACAGATTCTTTTTGTCCGTTTTGCAAAGGCAATCACCAAGGGATCAGGATGGAAGAAACGCTGAGCTGGTCTCAGTTTAGCTGGCCGAATCTCTCTCTAAGGTATCTTCTCTCTCTGTAACTGTTTCATTTTTTGCTTTCCCTTTGTATTTCCCTCACATGTTTTTTTCTTCTACAGGTGTTATCTTTAGGATAAGGAAGGGGAAGATGCTGAGTTGGCATGCACGAGCTGGCAATTTAAGGTTCACTTGGGCCAATCAAAGCTCTCCACGTTGGTAAGGCTTGTGGTATTGCTTGCTGCATTTTTTTAATTCACTGTACTGAGTCCCAATCTTCAACTTGTTGCTCTGTTCAGGCTAGCTGAATTAACTTTGATTCCTTTAATTTTGATATCATATTGGTGCTTGCTGAAATTGGACCTGTGACCCTGCTGTTATGCTTGAATTGGTATGTAACTATTCTTCTTATTGATGAATATGATTTCCTAAGTTTATTGGCTGCAATTGAATTTTGTTTGATTGATGACTGCTTACCTTGCCGTCTCAAATTGGGATTTATTTGCGGAATGTTAACTTATCATATGCACTTGTATGTTCACCTTCCTATATTAGGTAGACATGTATAGTGTAGTTGCCTCTAGTTGCCTCTAATTGTTGATGATCAAACCTGTATTTGAGCAATCATGGTTGAGCCTTATTTGATCATATTTCTACTGTTCATTCTGTCCTTGTGAGCATGGCTGATTTGTTTGATTAATTGCCCTGATATGCTCTTAAATCTCTACCACAACTATGCTCATTTGCCCTGCCTAAACAATCTACTTGTCGTCATTGATAGTGCATGCTGCTTCCTAGACCATTTATTTGCTTTCACTTGCTTAATCAAAACTTGCATTTGCTGACATATGCTCACTGCAATTTTGCTTATGTGCCTTCAATTTGCTTGCAATGTGTTGACCCTGAAATGCTTGCTGCCCTATCTGTTTTTTAGGCTATTGTTGTTGAACTCTTACTTGGTACTGTTGCCATTGTTCTTCTCTTTGGTATTGCTCATGATTTCACAGTTTCAAATGCTTTGATGTGCCACCACTTTGACCTTTCTGATATACTTTTCTATTGCGCTTTGTTAGACCTTACATGGCCTATGATCTTTGTGTTTTGAGGCCCTTAAGCCTGCTAATCAACTATATTGTCTTTGCACCTTGGTAGCATGGCTAAAAAACAAGCATAGGGAATGTGATAGAATCTAATTTCGCTGGAAACTGACAATGAGGAAAGGAAAAAGCGAAGTCGGGAAAGAGAAAACATGCCGATGGGACCTTTGGCTGCTAGGAGAACTACACTTAACTGCTAAATCAATTTTGAAATGTAATATGCAAAGTATATGTATGACCAATGCAGTGAATGGAAATGAACATGCCTTGTTTTAGTTCTTTATGCAAATGCAGCTCACTATCTTTTTCCCTTTCATCGCTATATAAATTTTAAATGCATGTTGATGATTATATATGCACACGATAGAATGAGACATGCAAATGCTGCTTTTTTGTGTGTTTTTTTTTTTTTAGAAATTATGACTACACTGAAATGTAATGTAAATAAAGAATTTTTTTTTCTTTTCCTCTTTTTTGTATTTTTTGTATTTTGGAGTTATGAACGCAATCAAATTAAATGCAAATGCCATGTGCACCAAATTGTACATGCCATGTGAACTAAATTATCGAAATACCCTAAAAAATTTTAGGAATCGACCTAAATGCCCCCTAATTGCAAATTAGAAACAAATCGATTTAAATTAAAGGATATAGGACAAAAATGGGTATCTGCAGGACTGGTGGAGGAGACTTTATTTTTGGCAGTCAATATAATTGACAGATTCTTGGCAGTTTACCTCGTGAGGGATAAACAAGAGCTAGTTGGATTAACAGCAATCCTTCTTGCAAGCAAATATGAAGAGGTTTATTTTCAAGCTATAGTCATTTTGGATTCCGGCAAGCCTTACACTAGAGAAGAAATACTTAATATGGTTTGTAATTCCATTCATAATTTCACTCTTTTTATGGAATTTTTTTGGATACTCATCAGAAATAGGAATGATGTGTGCACAATCTTGCAGGAGATATTGATTTAAGCAAAAGTATTACCTCAACCATTACCAACTAAGGATTCCAATATTCTTTAAAAAGAGGGGCGCAAAATTCAATGATTTATATCTAATTAAAAGTAGGACCTAACCACTGCAAAATCAGCAAAGAATGAGTACCTGAATTTCATTATCATTAGAGATGCCTATTATATAAAACTCTTGTCTCCAATGAACTGCCACAAAAATACTAAAGTTTAGTTCACAATTAATGTATTAGAAGAAAATATGCCTAATGTTTCATATTGATTAAAGAGTTAATCAAGAAAATATACCTCTAAATATTTGAAAGGCAATTGCTTGAGAGATATGAAAAGTCCCTCAATTCCATCTCCACCAATAACTTTAATCTGGACATCCCTATAATGAATGGGAAGAAAATATACATTTATTAGGAACCTAGGTAATAAAAACACTACACCCTAACCCTAAACATAAGTACCTTAGAAAAATAAGAGCAAATTATTGATTACCCTATTCAAAGTTGCCTCATATATGCCGTTAGACCATATCTACAAAACATCTCCCCACTTGTAAGCATATATATATAAACAATGGTATTTGAAAGTGAGGTAAACTCATAATCATGGAGATAAGATGTTAGTTAATGGTTTTTACTTTCATTAATTTCTACCTTCAACTCACCAATATTGCACACATATGTTCCTGGAATGGGAGAGTAGCCAATATCCATTCTCCAGACAGGTTTTTCAGTTGCAAAACCAAAGCAAGCATGACAAATTTTATTGATTGCAACTATATCTCTATATATAAATTTGGAAAAAAATCATGTAAAGGATCATAATTAAAAGTCCCATTCAATGATAGTTAATTATCACTTTCAATTAAAATTTACATCTGTCAAGTGAGAATTTTTATTATAAAATACATGTGAAATTCAATAGAGCATCTAGACATAAAAGCAAATTGATGAGAAAGTATAACATTTCAACCACCAGCTCACATCGTAATTGAATTTCATAACAATGGAAGAATACTAAATTAAATAAAAGAACTATTACTATTACATGCAAGCATAAGGCAGAGAGTACACTAAGACATCTAAATCTTCAAAGGCTCAAACCTATTCCCTAAACAACCATTTCGCTTCTCAATGATTAAACAAAAAACAGAAATGTTAACAAATGATATTTTTGGCCAAAGAAAAAGCAAATGATATTCATTCTCTGTATCCTACAATTAATATAAATTGAAAAATGATCTAATGAACCATTGAATTCCTAATGAGGAAAAACTGATTTAAACCATTTACGTTGCTTGCAGATGAGTAAGATTTCCCGATTAGCAATTTGTCATTAATCCCAAAACCAAAAATTAATGAATATCTAAACAATTCTAAATTAGGATTAAACCCAAAATAAAACTCAAGAAAAATAACTTCTCCAAGCAGAGTATATTCGTTCTGAAACCCAACGAAATGCCACATGTTCAATTGTTCTTATTTTAAAGAGAAAAAAGCCCAACGAAATGGCCAGACACTTTCTCCCTTTTTTTCCTTCAATATTAAAGTCATCCAAACAAGAAAAATAAATTGAAAATTGGTTTACTCAACCACCGTCTTGTAGCCGCCTAAAGGAAACTGATGATATTTTTTTGTGATTAAAAATGGCGTTTCTAACAGTTGCCTTTGAGGTTTAATTTTAAGAGAGAAAGCGTAATTTTCTAGAAGGGGAAAAACATTGAACGGGCCATGGTGAAGGGATGGGGAAGGAGAAGAAAGAGGAAAGAGATGTGAAGGTGAAAACAGAGGGGACTGATGAAAGGTTTGATTTTTGGCAAACCTAGAGATTGATCAGCAGCGAGAAGTTGAAAGGAAGCAGCAATTGAGTTGGTGAGAGAAAAAAACAAAACTGGGTGAGAAACGTTAATTAAAAGCAATTAAGGAAGGGAAATTGACAATTACAAAAAAAAGGGGGCAGTAGGAAAAAGGAAAGAGCGGGGAGGGGGGGGGAACTAATAGAGGGCTTTTCTAGTTATCCGAAAAGTGAGAAAAGACAAAAAAAAGCCAGAAGGTGGATCCACATTTATCCTCGGTTTGAGCTTTTAGTAATTTCCCTGGGTACTAAAAATATTGATAACCACCGTCTTGTAGCCACCTAAAAGAAATTGAGGTTTTTTTTTTTTTGCGCTTAAAAATGGCGTTTCTAACAGTTGCCTTTGATGTTTGATTTTGAGTAAAGTAACGTCATTTTTTAGAAGGGGAAAAACATTGAACGGGCCATGTTGAAGGGATGGGGAAGGAGAAGAAAGAGGAAAGAGATGTGAAGGTGAAAACAGAGGGGAGTTATGAAAGGTTTGATTTTTGGCAAACTTGAAAATTGATCAGCACCGAGAAGTTGAAAGGAAGCAGCAACTGAGTTGGTGAGAGGAAAAAAGAAAACAAGGTGAGAAACGTTAACTAAAAGCAATTAAGGATGGGAAATGGGCAATTACAAAAAAGGCAACAGGAAAAAGGAAGGGGGAAAACTAATAGAGGACCTTTTTAGTCATCCGAAAAGTGAGAAAAGACAAAAAAAAAAAGGCAGAAGCTGGCTCCACATTAATCCTCAGTTTGAGCTTTTAGTAATTTTCCTAGGTACTACATATCATTCTAACAAGTCATATTAGCTGTGCTGGCGCTACGGGCATTCTTTGTTTTAGAGTAGTGCTTGATTAACTGATTGAATAAGGATATTAATATAATCAATTATATAAGGTCCACAGACATTCTTTAATCTAGAGTGGTGCTTGGTTAATTGATTGAATTATATAAGGTTGCAGTAAAAATCAATTTAAATGGATTAGTTTTAATGTTGTCTTTTGCTATTCGCATAAATCTTTGTAAGCTAACTTTTAAGACATGCAAACTTAAGAAGATCAAAGAACATGCTTTTATTTGTAAGTAATAGAAAGTGCAAAGAAGTAATAGATTATACTGTTAATTGGATAAAATTAGACGCATTGAAGAAAGGGTGGTTTAATTCATAAGGAGAAAAACATTAAACGGTTCTTGGTGAAGGTGAAGGTGAAAACAGAGGGGAGTGATGAAAAGTTTGATTTTTGGCAAACCTGAAGATTGATCAGCACCAAGGAGTTGAAAGTGGTGAGAGGAAAAAGAAAAACAGGGGGAGAAATATTAACTAAAAGCAATTAAGGAAGGGAAATGGGTAATTACAAAAAAGGGTAGCGGGAAAAGGAAGGGGGTAGAAGGGCTTTTTAGTCATCCAAAAAGTGAGAAAAGGCCAAAAAAGCCAATAAGTGACTCCACATTTTTCCTCAATTTGTGCTTTTAGTAATTTACCTGGTGACTAAAAATAATATATAGTATATATAAGAAGTATACAAATGGTACAAATACTGAAAAACGACTTCCAAACACAAACAGTTCACCAATTGAAAAACATACAACTTCAAGACCCTAATTTGGACCATTGAAATGTTGCTTAAGTACAAATATATAACATAGATAATGTATATTTAGAAAAGAAAGAAAGAAGAAAATTTTGAGAAAACTTATATAGCTAATTCAATCATGTGCAACAAGTAAAAAGAATTTCGGAAAGCAAGCAGTAGCCCAAAAAACAACATAATCTAACTTGTCCAAAGCACAAATAGTAGCTCTATGTGCAAGCATAATCTAACTTTTACCTTTTCCTTTTTTCCAACTTGCTACTTCCTCCTTAATCATGCTGATGATACATTAATTTTTTGTGAGCCTCAATTGCAACAGGTTGTCAACATAAAGAGGGTTCTTCGTTGTTTCCAGATTATGTCAGGCCTGAAGATTAACTTCACTAAGAGTAAACTTTGTGGTATTGGTGTGGATATTGTCTTCTTGTCTGAGTGGGCTGATTTAATTGGCTGTAGAGTGGAGTCGCTGCCATGTTCATATCTCGGTTTGCCTCTTGGTGCAAATCCAAATTCTAAGGCAATATGGGGCCTATCATTGAGAAGTTTCAGCGGCGTTTGGCGACTTGAAAAGGGAAGTTTCTGTCTATAGGTGGTGGGTTGACCCTTATAAAGTCAGTGTTAAATAATCTTCCTTCCTATTACTTGTCTTTGTTCTCGATGCCGGTTGGGGTGAAAAACATATTGGACAAAATACGACAGAGATTTTTTTGGGCAGGAAATATGTTGAAAAAGAAGATTAATTGGGTAGAGTGGAAACATGTTTGTGAACCAAAGGATGTTGGAGGACTTGGGGTGGCTGATCTTGGGCTAAAAAATAAAGCACTGCTAAATAAATGGGTGTGGCGGTATGGTGAGGATAAAAATAATCTTTGGAGGAGGGTCATTGATGAGAAGAGTAGAGGTAATTTGAAGGGTCTTGTTCCCTGTAAAACTAGGAGTTGTTCTACTTTGTGGAGTAGAATTTTAAAGCCACTTTATTCCGGTGATTCGATCGATATGGTTTTGCGAGAAGGTAAGTGTGCCTCGGTGGGAAGTGGAGATTGTATTAACTTTTGGAATGAGAGATGGGTCGACAACATAATTCTTAAAGATTGTTTTCCTAGAATTTATGCCTTGGCGTGTAATGAGGTGGGGAAAGTCAAGGAGTTTGGAAGTTTGCAAGATGGTTCTTGGAGTTGGAATGTGCAGTTATGAAGAAATTTATTCGATTGTCAGTTGCAACAGTGGGAGAACTTTCTCTATTGTATCAGAAATTATGTGGTGTTACCAGATTTTAAAGATAAGCTTGTTTGGAGACATAGTACTTTTGGGGCTTACTCAACAGAGTCTTTCTATAGGGTGGCTACTACGCTTAATGTGGAACATGAGGTCTTTTGGAAAGAAGTGTGGACTGGATGTGTACCTCCTAAGGTTGAGGTATTTTGTTGGCATTTGTTGAAGGGGAGAGTGGCAGTCAAGTGTGAACTCCTAGCGAGGGGGTGCTTTGGTGAAGATGCGGTTACGTGTTCCTTATATGGTAAGGAGAGAGAGAGACCGTTGCTCACTTATTTCTCCATTATAGGATAACTTGGGTCATATGGTCACATTTGTGTCTCTCTTGGTGTTTCAATTGGGTGGTGCCAAAAGACATTAAAAGCATGTTCATTGCTTGGAACGATGCTTGTAGAAATAAGGTGTGGAGGATGACGTTTTTCGCCGTTGTTTGGTTTGTCTGGCTTACTAGGAATGATGTAATTTTTAATGCGAAGGTGGTCGATGTTAGACAATTGATTGATAGCATCAAATTAAGGATTGCAATGTGGGCGAAAGCCAAGTGGCCTGACAAGGTGAGTTCAATTGATGATCTTGTTAGATTTCCAAGCTTAAGGCTGATTGAAAACAATTGTAAAAGCAGAGGAAATGCTGGTTCATGGGAAAAGCCCCAACAAGGTTTTTTAAAATTCAATGTTGATGGTTCAGCTTGTGGACAGCCTGGAGAAGCTGGTATAGGTGGTGTTCTAAAAGATGATTGTGGCAACATAAAGATTGTCTTTTCTAAATCTATAGGTGAAGTAGACTCAATTTTAGCTGAACTTCTAGTTATTAAGGAAGCCTTCCTTATTTTTTGTGCTTTAGATGTTTTGAGTTGCAAGGGGTTAATTGTAGAGAGTGATTCGAGCAATATTGTTTTGTGGGTTAGTAAGCCAAGCTCGTGTCCTTGGAGATTTAGAAGAATTATCATGCAGCTGGAGAGATTTAAGTCCAAGATTGCAGAATGGAGTATTCAGCATATCAAGAGAGAAAAGAATGATTTGGCGGATGGCCTGGCAAAAGCACGTGTTGAGCGGCAAAACAATCTGGTAGTAATGTATTGATTTTGTGGTGCAGAGGTTGATTGTTTCCTTGAGTTGGTGGCTGTCTATGTACCCACCTATTTTGTTTTGTTGAGTACTAGGTGCTTTGTTCTATTTTCCTATCAATAAAATTGCCTTATTTGCTGCCTTTCAAAAAAAAAACTTTCTACTTCCTCCCTTGACTACTTTGTTGGTGTTTGTGGTGATCTAATATCTATAATGGAAAAATAAACAAGAATTTTATACTCCAGATATGAATCACAGACATAATAGTAAACACAAACAATATATGCTAAACAAACGATATTGTATCAAATTCAATACAACTAAGATTAAGCTACCGTAGACACAAACACAAACACATTAGTAACAAACCTTTTGATGAGATTGAATCAGAGCCAATCTAGCAAAGAACACTAAAGCAGGGCATTGAAATGAACAGAGAAGAACAAAAGGGTTCAACCCTAAAACAAAAAAAAATTACTATCGATATACATAACTAAATAAACAAATCTAATTAAGAAATAAAAACATACGAATTGAGTAATGGACTAAATAAAAGATTAAAAAGAAATACCATTCGAATTAGGGTTTTAGGAATTCCGAATTGGGGTTTTTGGAATTAATGAATCAATTGAGTGTTCAAATTGCTTCAATCAAACAAACATAACATCAAAAACATCTATGGGTCTTCAAACTTCAAAATCGAAGCCAAAAAATCAATTCAATTTTTCAAAACATAAACAGGAAATGATGAGTGAAATATCGAAGAAAAAATGGAAAACGCTTGCAAATAAAGAAAGCGATTTACAAGAAAAAAGATTTACAATATGAGAAATTTGATTTCTATCGAAGAAACCTAGGTTTCGATCGAAATCAAAGATCGACCAGAAGGGGAAATTCAAGACAAGGAGAGAGAAGAGACGAGAGAGTTTTATGTTAGGTTTTTTTAATTCCTAAATTTTTTTCTATCTATATTTACAGTTTCAGAAAATATTAATATGTATAAATAATAAAAATCATATGTAATATATATATATATAATAAAAATCATATATTATATATAATATAATATTAAATTATAAATACTTATTTGGTCGGTTTCGATTCAGTATCGGAAAAAAAAAAAATTTAACCGGCCACCGACCGCGTAATGCACTGCCTAGGCGGTTTGGGCCGACTAAAAAACCGAAACCGCCTAACCACTTCGACAACACTTCAGTTAGGCGATTTCGATCGGCCCAAACCACCAAGTGTTCAACCCTACCAAATCTAAAACTAGATTTACCAATAACAGAATCAAATAGCCTAGATCTAGAGAAACCCCAGAGTTAAAACCTCCCTCTAACTCCCTCTAACACAATGTTTCATGTTTAGCTCAAAAACTCATTTTTCATTACTTGTTTGTTGTAGAACAACTTTCCAGATCTGGGTTGTAATTGTTTCCTCAATATTTCTTGTTTAAATTTGTTGAAAACAAAGATATAATGTGATTTTATGGGTTTTAGGTACTTGGTGTCCATTGTATGTTCTTGATTTATATGAAAAAAAAAATGAAGTGTTTGATCCAAAAAGAAGATATAGGAGTAGAAATCTGTTTTTTAGCAACTAAGAGAAGGGAATATGTACCAAAAAAAAAAGAGAAGGGAGGAGTAGCATGTAGAGATGAAAAATAACATTTTTTTCTTTTCAATATATTTATTATTAAGAAAATAATAAATATTTAATAATAATGATCTTATCAAAAAAAAGGACATAACCTTTTCGTATTTTTCAAATAAGGGCCAAACATTTTCAAAGAACAGTAGCTAACGTATCTACTATTAAGATTAACAGCGCGTGCAATGCATGGACCAAAAGGTTTATCCTTAAATTGATAGTATGCCCTTAATTGAAGTGGTTTTGAAACGTTTTGCTCCAAATTAACCAGATTAAAAGGTTATGTCCCAAATTAAGTTAATACGAAAACGTTTTGCCCCAAATTGAGCAATTAGCCAATTTTCTAACAAAATTAACCATGGTGAGTACAAGATCATCATCTTCTCGACAAAGGGCAGCAATCAAATCAGCAGAGCAAGTCATGAATAATGAACATCTTTTACAAGAAATCCTTCTAAGATTCCCCACCAAAACTCTTTTCAAATTCAAGCTTGTTTCAAATGTTGGAAAAATCCAACGTGAATGGGTTTATATATATACATGTATTGTATATTGTAGGCTATCATAAGGTTAAGCCCAAATTAAAGTGGTCTGCTAAGGTTAAAGTCTTGGGTTTTATATCATCTAATTAAGTATGGGCCTTTAATGTGTAGAAACCCAAGTCTTAGTTTATTTCATGATGGGTTGAAAGAAGATTAAAACCTATAAATACCTAGGGTTATGGTCCCAAGTTAGAAGAAGAGCATGAGTTTTCTGGCATCCCATCAACTAAGAAAATTATAGCCGCCGTCGAACTAACTTGGAAGATCTAACCGCAAAAGGCTAAAGGATTTGAGCAATAATGGATTCAGGTACAATTCTGTATCAGTTTTAATTAATTTTTTTTATGATTTAACATGATCTTGGGTCAATGGTGATAGTTTTCACCATAAGGATTTCTTGTAGTATTTCCAACAAGTGGCATCAGTGTTGGGTTTTTCATATTAGATAATTGAGAATTAATTTATTTTGGCTAATGAATAATTGCAATTGTCTTCCTTACTGTTGGATTTTAGTTCGGTTACAAATGATTATTTGATCAATTGTTTTTTGTGAGCCAAAATCTGATCAAGGAGTTCGGCTTAATCTGCTTAAATTATTCGGCAAACCATGATTTGGGATATTTTGGATTTTGCATTGAATTCCAGAATGAGAAACCATGATTTTACTCGGCTGTTAAATCTTTAATCCCTTGCCACGTATTATGTTTGGTTTCGGTAATCATTAAAGAATTTTGAATTCTGTTGATATGCATGTATAGAAAATGATAATGATTATATATGGCTGCCAAAATTCAATTCGGTTCCCCTTTTCCACGTATATATCATGTTTTATGAATGTTATATTTGTAAAGTCATGACTAAGTTTATGATTCTATATATATCTTGGTTGATTTATTATTTGGGGAATGCATAGTTAAATCTGGCATATATAGAATTGTTACTAAAAAATCTGTATTCATGTTAATTAATGTGTTAATTAGATCAATATTTATATCGAACAATTTGGTTGAAGAGTCAAATTTTGATAATACAGCATGCGGTTATACATTATGAATTTAATTAAGTTTTGTTGCTACATGTGAAGAAGATTAATTTCTTGGTCAAGAAAATTTGGACAATACCCATGTATATGCATATATAGTGTCACTATTATGCTTGAATAAATTTTTTGATTCTACCGTTGCCTTGATTTTATCAATATGTGATATATATGGAAATTGGCTGAAAGGATTGACAATGTCGTGACATTAGGAAATTGAAGTTGTGTCATTGCTATTGTTATACAGCCTAGCCTATGTAGAATTATGGGTATCTCAAATTCAGATTTAGTATTTTAAGGACATATAGCTTTTGAAATTAAATTTATTGAAACAACATGTTGCCAAAGCAACCTCTCTTGTGAAGATTAATTTAATTTAAAATGTTAAAAGGTTTTCTGTGTGTATGTTATTTATGGCGAATAATAATCAGCCCAAAGGAAGGTTAGTGTTTGGCCCGAATTACATGCATACCTGTGGTGGTAAACATGTGATGATTATTTGGTATAACATTTGAACATTAAATTGGTTCAAAGAAAGGTTTAATGTTTGACATGTCTTATTATCAATATTTGATCACTACACCAAGGTGCCACTTACAAGTTAGTATTTATGTCCAAAGACTAAATACTAATGTTGTGCTAGGTATCTTTATGGTGGGGCCCTACCATTATCTGAAATAAATATTGCATATTATGGTATTATAGATGTGAGTAATTAGATTTTACTTACGTTTTACTTATGTCCAGTTCCTGCTTCTGCTGCAAATATCTCTGTTAGCATCAATTCAATTACGATGCTTAATGGCACAAACTTTAAGTCATGGCAAGGGAACATTTTAATTGTTCTCGGAGTCATGGATTTGGATCTTGCTTTACGAGCTGATAAACTTGATCCACATACTGATGAGAGTACCTCTGAGCAAAAGAGGGAGATTTGAAAAGTGAGAAAGGTCAAATCGTATGAGCTTGATGATCATGAAGTGTGCCATTCCAGAAGCTTTTCGGGGCACTATGTCCGATAAGATTACTATGGCTAAAGATTTCATTGAGGATCTTGAGAAAAGGTTTGCCAAAAATGAAAAGGCCGAAGCAAGTACACTTTTGGCAAACCTTGTCTCAATGAGGTACACAAAAAAAGGAAATATAAGAGAGTACATTATGGAAATGTCTCATATTGCTTCAAAATTAAGGGCACTCAAGTTGGAGGTATCCGAAGGCTTGTTAGTGCATTTGGTTTTGATATCTCTTCCGACACTGTACAGTCAATTTAGAGTGAGCTACAACTGTCAAAAGGAGACATGGTCTCTTAATGAGCTCATCTCTCACTGTGTCCAAGAAGAGGAAATGTTGAAGCATGAGAAGACAGAAAGTGCTCACTTAGCCACAACATCTAAGGACAAAAGGAACAAAAGGAAGAAAACTGAAGAAGCTGTGGTACCAGAAATACAAAAGGAACCGAATGAAGAAAATCCAACGGGCTGTTTCTTTTGTAAATCTGAAGGTCATATAAAGAAGCATTGTATACATTATCACGCATGGCGTGAAAAGAAAGAGATGCCTAATTCGCCAAAAACCAATTGATGGTCAAAGAAACATCTGTTTAGGGTGATGGCAAGTTGGTGAAAGTCGAGGCAATAAGGAAATTTAGATTATTGTTAAAGGACTGAATTTTATTTGGATTTGATTGAGACTTTGGTTGTACCATCTTTTAGATGGAACTTGATTTCTGTTTCTGCTTTGAACAAATTCAGTTATTATTATTGTTCATTTGGAAATGGAATATTTAGTCTTTTTCAAACTTCAAAATTTGGTTGATCTGGTTCTTTATTAGGTTACAATAATCTATATGTAGTTCATACTTTGCTTCGTTTAAGAATCCTTGCATATAAGTGTGCAAAGTTTAAAGTTCAAATTAACTAGTGAGAATTTCCTTTTGTTATGGCACAATAGATTAAGTCACATATCCAAAAGGAGAATGGGGAGACTTGTGTCTAACAGAATTCTTAATTCCCATGATTTACAAGTTTTAATACTTGTGTTAATTGCACTAAGGAGAAACTTTAAAAAACACAGCGTATATACTCAATAAGAGTTCCAACTAAAGTAACTGATAAGACCCCTTATGAGTATAGGATGGGCAAAAACCCAACACTAGAACATTTAGGGATGTTCAACTAAGGCAAGACTTTATAGGTCAAATGAAAGAAAGTTGGACTCAAGAAATATCAGTTGTTATTTTAGTGGATATTCTGAAAGATCCGGGGGTTACAAGTTTTATGATCCCACTACTAAGGCAAATTTTGAGACGAGAAATTCTAGGTTCTTTGGGGATGTTGAGTTTGCGGGGGGAGAAAGGATTAAGGACTTTGTCTATGAAGAGGAATATGTTGAAATTCCTCTAATTGTTATTGACAATGATCAGGGTCAGGGTTCCATTATTGACATTGCTCAAGAAGCAATTATGGATTAAGACAATGTCGTTAAAACTCTTACCCAAGGTCAACATTTGTTCTAGAAAAACAAACTCTACAACCTCAAAAACCTCTGCATTTGAGGAGTTCCAATAGAGAGTAGAAATGCAATTTCAGATAATTATATTGCATTTTTCAAGAACATTAAGTTGGCATTGGTGTGATGGAAGATGATTTTATCAAATTTCGTCAAGCCATTGAAAGTTCAAACTCTTAAAAGTGGATAGATGTAAATCAAATGATTTTCAAACTAAAGAAATCTATCTATGGACTCAATTAGCCATCTCGTCAATGGTATCCCAAATTTCTCCAAGCTATCATCTCATTCAGTTTTAAGATAAACTTGACAAATAATTGTGTGTACCATAAGTTAGGAGTAAGTAAATTCTTCTGGTTTTATATGTCAATGACATAGTGCTTGTCATAAATGATATAGGCTACACCTCTTTTGTTTTAGGGATTTAGATACATCGAAATCGCTCTCAAGGTATTCTTGGATTATTACAAAAGAGCTATATCAAATGATACTTGAAAGGTTTGGCATGCAAAATACAAAACTAGGTGATACCCCTTTGACTAAAGGAGATAAGTTTAGTTCAAGTCATTGCCCCAAGAATAACTTTGATTTAAAGGATATGCAAAAGATTTCTCATGCCTCTGTTGTGGGGAGTCTTATGTGTACTCAAGTTTGTACACGTCCAGATCATATTGCGTACATTTTTGGAATGCTAGAGAAATATTTTAAGTTATCCGAGATTGTTTCATTGACAAGAGTTCAGAATGGACAGTTGTCTATAAATCACATTAGGACAAACTCCATAATTGTGGATCCACTTATTAAGGAAATAATGCCACCCAAGGTCTTTCATGAGCGCATTGTTCATGTGGGTGTTGTGTTATTTAAAGATATCAAGTTTTAGTGGGAGTTTGTATTTTAGATGCTTTTCAGAGTAGACACATTTCACTGTCGGTTTGGATAAAGTTTTGGTTAATTTAGTTAAGGTTATTTTCAGCTAGCTGTAAAGTATTTGGTTTATTTTGTTTCTAAACTCACGTTGAAATTGATCTCAATTAAGTTTAAGGTTGGACCAGTTGGAAATAAGTATGCTGAGACCACGCTGCTTGTAATTTCCATGCTACACATCCATACTTGATCCATGTCATTCAATTATAATAGCATATGTGACCATTGATGTCTTAGTTATGTTAGGTGTAACGAAAGTCACTTTGATCCTATGTTGGTATGATTGATGGACCAGATTGTTCGAAGATGCATTCAGTAATGATAGCGAAATTTCTGAGCTCATAAGGTTATATTATAATATACAATTTAAAGAAGTATATATTACCCAAGTGGGAGATTGTTGGAAAAATCCAACGTGTATGGGTTTATATATATACATGTATTGTATATTGTAGGCTATCATAAGGTTAAACCCAAATAAAGGTGATCTGCTAAGGTTAAAGTCTTGGGCTTTATATCATCTAATTAAGTATGGGCCATTAATGTGTAGAAACCCAAGTCTTAGTTTATTTCATGATGGGTTGAAATAAGATTAAGACCTATAAATACCTAGGGTTATGGTCCCCAAGTTAGAAGAAGAGCGTAAGTTTTTTGGCATCCCATCAACTAAGAAAATTATATCCACCATCGCACTAACTTGGAACATCTAACCGCAAAAGACTAAAGGATTTGAGCAGTCATGGATTCAGGTATGCTTCTGCATCAGTTCTAATTAATTTCTTTATGATTTAACATGATCTTGGGTTAATGGTGATGGTTTTCACCATAAGAATTTCTTGTAGTTTTTCCAATATCAAAACCATGGTTGGCTCTCATTTCAAGCCCCCATTTCAGCCTCTCCCACACTCGTTTCCCACCTAAACAAACCATCTCTCAAACCACAAGATCTGTTTCTAGACATGGTCTACACAAAGTTACCTTCAAATTTCAAGTTTCTTCATCAAAACAATGACACCAATCGACTTCCCCGTTTCAATTTCATCAATGTCCCATTTGCCCAAACTGTCCAATCTTGCTCTGGCCTGCTGCTTTGTGTTTCAAAACATGAGGATGTCTTCAATTATTTCATATGTAACCCTGTCACGAAGCAGCTGAAAATGATCCACATTCCTTTGCGAGAACAGTTTTATCCTAAGTACAAAGATATTGCTAATAGTCTTGGTGTTGATCCTACGAAGCCGGCTCTAGTAATGGAGTATAATCAAGTTGCTATTGTTAATCTGGCTTTTGATCCTATCATTAAACGTTCTTTTCATCAAAGTGTTAATTTGGCCTTTGATGCACTCAAGTCACCACATTATTAAATTCTAACTATATGGAGCCAATTATGTGTTGGAAAAGACGCCAAGAGTACCATATGTTACGAATTCCCCAAGTACACCATCGATGTATTTTCTTCGGAAACTAATTCTTGGAGCCTCGGGAAAGTAGAATTCAGTTCGAAGGCAAATGAAATCAGCTTCAGCCGAGTTGTTTTCCTTAACAGCAAGATTCATTAGGGTTCGGCCGATGATGAGTCAGTTTACTATGATGTAGAGAGTGAATTGGTGAGTAAAATGCCATTTCCGGAGGTAGTAAAAGGCAACTATCGTTACTTTTGGAGAGTCTGGGGGGCATTTGCACCTTATTGCTGCAATCGGGTTTTTCTCATTTAGAGTTTTTTATCTACGAAATGCAAGGAGATTATTCGAATTGGTTCCTGAAATACACATTGCAGCTCGATGCTACGAAGTATGCATTCGTCCATCGGAGCAAGCTATATTTGTTTACTAGTTATCTTATGTGTTATGCAATTCAATCTGATGAGAAAATATGGAATTTGTTGCTGATAGTGCTTCCTTGTGGTAAAGCAATTTCGTATAATTTGGTTGATAGGACAGTGAAGAGGTTGCCATGTTCCAATCTTATGCTTGCCAATACTTTGAGACTCTTTATTGCATTTGAGAGGCAATTGATCATCAGAGGCTATATATGTTTTCTACTTACAAATATAGCGTGTTTGTTTATTTTTGTATGGCCATGCATGTTGCATTGGCTCTATTGATTTCAGTTGGATTTTGTATTATCTAATATTCTTCACTGAATAAAATTATTTTCATTCCATAAGGGTTACTGTCTTTTTTTTTTATTCCCATCCAGTAACAAGAGCTTTTGCTCTGACTAATCCGGATTCGACTCGGATCGCGCACCTGGGTTGGGTGGGTGAGTCTACCAATGGAGGCGGCTGCGTACGCAAGTTCTCGAACCTGAGACCTTTTTAAGCTATAACAAGTCGTTTACCACTTGATCCAACCACACGTTGATGGGTTACTGCCTTTTAAACCACATATACATACATTAAATGAGCGATCTCACACAAAATATATCAATGTAGATTTAGCGTCCCTACTATTCTATCGAGTGAAAAAAGTTTGGTATCTCTATATTATTATGTGCTTACCCCTTTTTAAAAAGGAACATTAGAATTCAATTTCTCTCCAGTGTTTACAAAATAAAATATTTTAAGGAACAAACAAATCATAATATTTTTTTCTATTTATTTTTCTAATGTCTTGTAAATAATGAAAATAAGTTCAATAATTACAATGTAAAGTTTGATTTGCCTCAATTTCGAATCAATCTATACCTAGTGTTGCGCCAAAATCTCCTTGGAGCGTAGCGGTAAATTCAATGCGGGTCGTGTTAGTCAATTTGCACAAATTGACAAAGAGGTGCATAAACGTATTGTAGATTCGTTTGCAGAGGAAAATAAGATCGGATGGTTACTTGTGGGAACTGAATCAAAGTCACACCGGAGCATTTAAATCATTGATTCCAGGTTGCTTCAAAATTAAAGGTGTTCTCAAGGTTTTTCAATAAGTGCTAAGGAAAATAACAAAAAGTTGCTATTTGAATTGATTTGCAATGGGTTAGAAAGGAGAAATCTTGTGTAAACAAGATTGAAGTATGAAAAATGACAAGAACAAGTAAGAACTTGTATGAAAATGAAATAACAATGTAAGAACTTTCAGAGAAAATTTTAGAGAAAAAGCACTGGGCTTGGTTTTGCAGCAGGGCAAGTTTGTATCGTGTTGAAGCGTGTTGAAAACTGAATGGAAGGGGTCTCTATTTATAGGGTACAAAATGGGCCTTGGAGCTTGATGGGCCGACGGCCTGTCTTTAAAATCTGGCTCGGTGCAGCAACCTTCTTCTTGCATTTCAAGGAAACTTCCAGGAAACCGCTGTGATGACTTATTATGCACTTAGATGCCACTCACCATTAAAATTTCTTCTACACCATGAACTTCATGCAACTTTCAGATTCTTCACCACCCAGGCGTATATACGCGCACCTATGCTGCTCCGGGGCGGTGAAAGATGACAAATTTGGCTACGAAATGGCTTTTTAACTTCTGAACTTGAACCTTGAACAAATAAGCCACGTTGGATTAACTTAACCACATTAAGCTCATGGTTTCATAAAAATAACATTCAGCTAGAGAAATGGCTTAACCGGTGCAGGAACAGCCATATGTCCTTGATTGAAAGACTTGCAAAAGTTAGTGAAAATGGTCAAATGGTGTATGGCACGAAAATGATTAGTCATGAACCTCATTAACGTTTAGAACCATGGCTTCATGCTTATGGTGCCATCTATTGCCTAAAATTCACCTTTTCCGAGCCCGTGTCCTTGATTGAAAAGTCGGAAAAAGTTGAGACTGAAACATGATATGGCTCGAAACCTTCATATAGCCATTATATCATGTCTAGACCATGTCACCACCCTCATGGAACCATTCGCACGTTCAAAACACTCAAAATGGGTGTTTTTGCCCTTGATTAATTGAAACCGCAGAAAAGTTACGCTTTGCACCGGAATGCACTGAGATTTCAGCAGGACCATCCTTAGGAGCTAGGAATCATCCTAGGAACATGGTTTTGAAGACAAAATAGCATCCTCATGGTTAACTTTGCAAGTTTTGCTAAATTGTCCTTAATTGAACAACATGTGAAAGTTGTGCTCTGCACTTAGGCTGAACCATGACCTGGGCGGTTTGAACATAAGTATTGGGTGAACATATGGTGAATTGTGCCACGACACTTAGACCATATTCTATGTCTTTGAACTGTACTTGTGCAAAAATACAAGGTGAATGATGCACCTGTGTTAATTCTCTGTCTGCGCTTGAGATAGTGTAGCATCACGAACTATTGACTCTGCACCTTGAATATTTTGTAAACATGTCGCAGGTTCCAAGCCTTCATCCTTGTGCTTAATTTCGAAATTCTAGTTAGGAAATCCTTAGGTGCAAATATCCTATTAAAACTTGCACTTGGTGCAGCTCTGCACCAATTCTGAAAGCATGTTTTTGGCGCCTGCGCCTGATAACTAACATGCACCTGATAAGGCGCGGCATATACATCCTCTGCATTAATGATCATAATTCCAATAATATATACACTAAACCTTATTTGAGTGGGCTAATGAAATTACTAAAGGCTTCAAATCAGGATTGATGAGGAACCAGCATTTTGTCTTTTCTCGCTTGCCGAATTACTAAGAAGTCCCTCAATCAGTTTCCAGCACTATCTTTTCTCCCTGCCCTTTTTGGTAATTGATTGTTTGACCACTTAAAAGCATTTTCTCTTTCTTCCAGGTTAAAAATATGTATATTTGTGTGTATTCTCATTGTTATATATTCTAAAATATAAGCATTCCTTATCTAAAAAGAAAAAAGAACATAAGCATTCCTATAACCCAAAAAACCTTATTTGAGTGGGCTAATGAAATTACTAAAGGTTCCAAATTAGGATTGATGAGGAGCAAGCATTTTGTCTTCTTCTTTTTTTTTTTTTGTCTTTTCTCACTTGCCGGATTATTAAGAAGCCCCTCAATCAGTTTCCCGCACTTCCTTTTCTCCCTGCCCTTTTTGGTAATTGACTATTTGGCCACTTAAAAGCATTTTCTCTTTCTTCCAGGATGTATATTCTCATTGTTATATATATACATATATACATAAGTATTTCCTTATGTTTATATATAAACATATATATATATATATGCTAAAACATAAGTATTCCTTATCTTAAAAAAAAAAGCATTCCTACAACCTAAAAGTATATAATGCAATTATTCTGACAAAGAATTTTGCTTATGATCCTCTTTGAAAAAAGAAATTTGCTTATGAAACTATTTAAAAAAAATTGATACCAGCCAAAAATCAAAGATGCCGGACGCGGCAGCGCGATCCGACCAACTTGTTATAATTAATTATAATTATTTATGGGCTTATTTATCAAAAGTTGGGCTTTTAGCATTGGAGCCTTTTTATTAAATCAAGGTTGTCCAAATCCAAATAAAACTAGGAAACGAGATTAAATTTTGACAACACTCATTTTGATTTCACAAGTTCATTTACAATTTAACCCAAAATGTAAATTAGGATATAAACACCTAGATGAAAATTTAATTAATTGAAAAAATGTAAATCTTGGCAAAAAATAAGAAATCAAGTTAACTTTAAATCTAATTAAATTAAATAATAACTCCATATCAAATTTTTTATCGTACTATTCATGCTAGTATTAATTGTTTTATTGAGTTCGAGGTCGTGAGTGTCAAATACTCCCTCTGTCCCCTTTTAGATGTTTCTTTTAACTATATCACAAACAGCAAGAAAAACAATTATTTTGCTAACTTTTTAGTAAATTTAAGCCTTCTTTCTGTTTCTACCCTTCTTTTCCCCTCATGCTTTAAATATGGTGGTTGAGATAGTGGTCAATTAGGTGAATTAAATAGGATTATATAAGTAAAACTAACCATAATTAGTTGAGGATGGACATCTAATTAGGGACAATGAAACCTTCTAGAAGTGGACATCTAAAAGGGAACAGAGGGAGTAGTATATATGTGGTAGCCTAACAAGGAAAATGGGAACAATTTCCGACCCAATAAGGAATGCAATTCATTGCTTCTCGATGGGAACAATTAAAAAAGAAAAAGAAAAATAGGGACCAGAACGGAAATGGAATTGAAGGTAATATAAGTTTCTTGACAGCAGTGGCGTAGCCAGGATTTCCTCTAAATGGGTTCATGTTTCATTTATGTTAAAGTTGGTTTAACATTGTGTTTAGGGATAACAAATTCTCTTTTTAACTCTAAGCAATTTCAATCTAGTTTTATTGGTGTCTAATTAAGTTAATTTTAAGTTTTAACAACAAAAATTCACCCAACCCAAAAGCTTATCGTATTTAAATATTTTATGATTTCTTTTGTATAGAAAAAAAAAGTGTTTTTAAGTACCATAAAATTAAAACCAATAACAATATATTGAACTCAAATTAGTTTATCATGTATATTGGTTCTGAATTGGGAGAGAGGATATACGTACTAAATAACTACACTAAAAAATAACACTTTGTACAAATATAAAGGATAATTAGGTATTTGGACAAGGCTAGGATATATTTCTTGTTGTAGACATGCAAATTTAAGGAAAAAAAAAGTGTGAGTGCTTTCTTCCATACAAATTTAGTACTTATTTATAGCTTTTTCTTTCTCAAGATTTTGTTTTAGGGTGGTCAATATTATGATTTTATTTTTTAGTGGGGTCAAAATCTCTAAATTTTTTAAATAATGGAGTCAATTGATTAATTTTACCTTAAATAACCTATATATATTTGAAAGAATTAAAATTTTAGTGGGTGCAATTGCACCCATTAACTTACATGTGGCTACGCCACTGCCTGACAGGATAATAATAATATACCTCGCCCAACCACCCACCCTGATAGGTATAACATTAAATATATATCATTACCATTTTTATATCTAGGTTTACAGTTCATTTCTATGGATTTTAGAGATAATTTAGTATTGAGGTTGTGGCTTAAGAAAAATTAGATTTGGAAGAAGTGTTTTTGAGATGTAATTTTTTAAATTAAGGTAGAAAAATATAATTAATGTTTAGTATTGTGGTAAACAATGCAGTAGAAACATAAAGTGTCTAAAAAGTATATTTAAATTCACCAAAAAAAATATTAGAATGATTCACAAAAAAAAATATATTTAAAGCCTCAAAAGTTCACCTAGAGGACAAGGGTTCGAACCCTGGCCTTCTCTTTCCTCTTCCTTTAATTGTAATCGTTCCTAATGTATCAAAAAAATGGAATAAGAAAATATTTAAGAGATTTTTGTTATTTAATATCCAAAAGCACTCATAAATCGCAAAAGCACAAATAAAAATTAGCTTTTCAGGTTAACTTGGCTTTTTGGGTCAAAATCAGCTTTGAACACAAAACAAGACTTATTTGGTATTACATTTAAGGTCAAAAGAAAACTTTTAAGCGCGATGTCAATAGTATTAAAAATTCAGTACTTGATCTTTCAGCACTTAATTTTCAGTTTTATTAAACAGAACCTAAGCCTTATACATGTAACTGACATTTTAGATCCACTACTCGACAAAGCGAAAGGTATGAAATAATAATTACTCCACATGTATATTTTAGAAATATATTTATATAATTCTTACATGTTTAATTTAAAGAACCAGATTCTCTGTCCACGTGGATTCCCCAGAGGAAAAAACGGAAAAAAATCTCCCGTAAAACCCGGACATTGAATGTGGTATGAAATCGAGGTCAGATACAGAAAACATACAAGAGCCGTGTAAGAAGTGAGAACTCCGCCCATCTAAGATTTTTCTTTATACATGTTATCACCAACTTGAGAATTTCCCAATCCACTCTCCATTATATTTTCCTTGTGTGTCAAGGTTGAGTTAAATCTTTTCTATTTTGCTCTCTCTCTCTCTCCATCCTTTCAGTCTTTGAAGCAAGGAATGAAGCAATCAAATAGGTAATCGCAATTCCTGTCTTTTCAATGGCTTTAAAACCTGAATTTTGGAATCTGAATCAGTAGTTTCCCTTATGTTTTATTTCACATTTTTTTATTAGGAAATTAGTTTTTTATTAGGAAATTAGGAATTCTAGTGGGTTTGAGGTTTGATTGAAGTTTATTTTGTTAAATCTATGTATTTCTTCGGGATAGGTATAAAATGCTCAAAAATGCCATTTCAATTTCTTAATCCATTTTGATATTCCTTGTTTCATAGCAAAAGTAGCTCTATATGGTGACTACAAGATCCTCTACTAGACAAAAGGCAGAGATGGCATCTAAACAGGAAGTTATCAACAATGAACATCTTTTACATGAAATCCTTGTCAGGCTCCCTGCAAAACCTCTTCAAAAATTCAAGCTTGTTTCAAAACAATGGCTATCTCTGATCTCAAACCCCAAGTTTTGCCTCACCCACTCTCGTTTCCAAAAACGCTCTGTCAAGCCACAAGCTCTCTTGCTCGATGTCTTGTACCCCAAGTTACCTTCAGATTTCAAGTTCGTAACCCTAAATCCTGACACCGACCATTACCAACTCCCCAACTTCGATTTCATCGATGCCCCAAACGTCAGGATCGTTCAATCTTGCTCTGGCTTGCTTCTTTGCTCTACTACAACGACAATGGATGGTAGGGATCCGGATCCTAACTTGCGTTACTTCATTTGTAACCCTGTCAACAAGGAGTTCAAGCACATCGCTTTACCTCAACGACAACGTATTTATCATGCGTACCAGGATGTTGATCCTGATATTGGTGTTGATCCTTCCAGACAAGCTACATTTCGGGATTTGGATCAATGGGCTAATCTTAATCTTTCTTTTGAGCCACTCGTTAAGGCTACAATAGAAATTGGTGTTAATCTGGCATTTGATCCACTCAAATCACCTCATTACAAGATTCTCACGGTATGGGCAAATTTGTTAATCGGAAAAAACCCCCAAAGCAACATATGTTTCGCGTTTCCTCGATACTCCATCGACATATATTCTTCTGAGACTGAGTCTTGGAGCCTGGGGAAAGTGACGATTGCTTCGGACCATGCTATTAGGTTCGAACGTGCTGTTTATTTGAATGGTGCACTTCACTGGGATTGCGCTGCTAGTTCTGAAGAGACAATGTACATTGATATAATCAGTGAATCTGTGAAGCAAATGCCAATGCCAAAGGAACCAAATAGCAAGTTCCGGTATTTTGGAGAGTCTGGCGGGCATTTGCACTTTGTAGCAGCAACTGGGCATTCATTTCTTAACTTTCGTGTTTTCGAGTTGAAGGCGGATTATTCAAGTTGGTTGTTGAAGTACGATGTGGATCTTGATGTTGAACCGTTTGCTGTCATCCCAACAGACAGACCAAATTTTATTATTACTAGTTATCTTATGTCTTGTGCTGTTCAATCTGAGGAAGGAAATGGGGACTCGCTTGTGCTTGTGATTTTGGGAAATAAAGCAATTTCCTACCATTTGGTGGATAGGACAGTGCAGGAGCTGCCTTGTTCCAACAGAGATAACTTCTTTTATCGTGCTGGGAATAGATTTTATCCCTCCCCATACTTTGAGACTCTCTATTACATCTGAGACTTGGGAAGGTTCCTCTCTTGTGCCTTATTATCATGGTAAGTAAGCTATACCTATATACTATTTGTACTTAAGTTTTTTGGTACTAACCCTTGGTATCTCGTATTCACATTGGGTCTCGACTAGTTTGAGGTCCAGTCGCATATGAGGGTATTTTAACTAGTTTAAGTATTTTTTATTTTTTTTAGATTTTTAATATCTAATATTGCTTGGTTTTGATTGAACAGGTACTTAATTGAAGACATGCATGCTGCTGGGTATTGCAAGCCTTTGGCATTTGAGGAAGCTTTTGAAAATCTAACTTTGTGCAATTACCATGTTGTTGTATTTTGGTTTTCTTTCTGTTTATCCTGAACTTTTTAGACTTTGTAATCTTTGTTTACTCAGTCAAATAAACTATGTTTCATGTTTCAAAGTAGAAAATGTGTTTAGTTATTGAATAATTTTGCTAGCAATCTAGACTTCAATGTGATTTCAACTCTTAATTGAATCAATTTTTGCTCTGCTACTAGTTATTGAAGTTATAACCTTTAGAAATAAAACAGAGGAAAACAAACAAGGCAATGAAATTTTGCAATAACACAATTAATTCACCACAAGCATTCATTAGCGGATAAAAATCCTCTCCTCCCATTTTTTGTACTATATTGTGCCCCATCCACCAAATTATGTTCTTCTTCGGTATTTAATGTTATTCCTTTTTTGAGAGTAAAATTAAATTTTATATTTTCATTCTAAAACCCTGGGAATATATTAAAATTTAGGACTAACCCTTATATATAATTATTTGTTGTTAATTTGGGGCTAAACCTGGTTTTAATTGGGACTTTTACTATTTGTTAAAATTCGAAAACAAACAAGGTATAATACTAGGGACACCTGACATAATTTAATGGATGGGGCACAATGAGGCACAAAAAATGGGGTGAGATTTTAATTCTTCATTAGCCAGAAACCAAGCATAAAATAACTAATCAGTACAGGTATTTGGGCACTATTAACAGATTTAGTTTAAAAAGGAGTAACCATTAACCAAACATAAATAAGTAACTGAGTACAAATAAGAGAGGGAAAAAAAAAAGATATATAGTTAAAGAACAAGGCCTTTCGGTTGTTGCAATTGTCAAAATCTTTTTATTAATTTTCTCTTACATATAAGAGTATAAGACTTCGTCAACGTTTTCTAAACTCTAAAAAACGATTTCCTTTACTGTCCTGCTCAAGAAGAGACCACAATCTTTTCATTGACTGAAGTTTCAACTCATTGCCTCAGCAATTATTACAAAAAAAAAATTTATTAAACAAATCTATCTTTTATTTCACTCATCATATATAAAGCCTTTAGAGTTTTTAGATCTTAAAACTTTGAATTTCTTTTTTTTTCCCCGGAAACCTTGAATTTCTTTTTTTGTTTTGAGAAAAACTTTGAATTTCTTTGAAACATTAATAATCCAATGAATTTATTTATTTTTTGGGTACATAAGATGCCGACAAGGTCAGCTAAGTTCTCCGAACAGCAACGCCACTAGCATCCTGTTCCAACAGTGGAAGTAACTCCGTAGGGGGCTCGAGAAAGATCTTGCAGCCATGAGCCAAGTCTTGGCCCAAATTTGCCATAAAGTCAGCACAACGATTACCTTCTCGGAAGACATGAGCAACATCTCGGATCCAATCACCTTTGATCAGTGACAAAGCTTCCTGGACCAGAATTGAATTCTGATGAATAGCAGCAATGTCCTGTTTCAAGAAATTGACAACAACACTCGCATCCATTTGAACAAAAACGTTAGTCAAACCAAGGGATTTAGCAAGTTTTAAACCCTCACAAATACCCCAAAGTTCAGCAGAGAGGCTATCCGTTATCCCAATTTTCATCGAGAAGCCCCGAACCCAAGCGCCATGAGAGTCTCTAATCAGACCACCCGTAGAGGCAAGACCCATATCACGTTTCACTGCCCCATCCGTATTTAACACATAGCACCCTGAAGGAGGTTTGGACCAAGACACCCAACAAACAGCCCGCTGTTGGACAATGTTTCGGTTGGCATAAGCTTGCGCAATTTCTTTTGCAAGCTTGAAAGCCCGATGCCAAGTATCACCAGCCGATTGGAGGGTATTATTAAAAACCCACAGATTCCTTCTCTTCCAGATGCACCATAGAATTGCAAGAAATTGAATGCACCAAGAAACCGAGCCATGAAGCAAAGAGCAAGAGCAATTTTCTTCAAGCCATAACATAAGAGGTTGATTATAAAAGTTAATTCGAGGGCCTGCCATAGCAAAACAGCAACTCCAGATTTCCTTTGCAAAAACACAATCACGAAATAAATGGAGGGCGGACTCATTGCTTACGTGGCAAAAAGGGCATAAGGCACTCACCGCCATTTGCCGACGTGCTCTATTCACATTTGTATTTAATTTGTCCAGGTACAACAGCCAAAGGAAGAAGCGCATACGTTCTGTTCCTTGACAACGCCAAATCCAATGGACATCAGGGAGTTGTTGGGCACGGATATGAACAGCTTGGAGCAAAGAAAAAGCAGATCTTGCGGAAAAACAACCTGGGCTTTCACCATTCCAAATTAAAGTGTCGGATCGATTTTCAAAAAAAGGGATAGGTATGGCCAAAATCCTTTGCAGCGAGTCTTCTGATAAAACATGTTGAATGGGAGATAAATCCCATTGTCTATCAGGAGTAATTATCCGATTAACCGTCCAAGACTCCATATCCGATACGTCACCTATAGCTAAACTTGTCAAGGGCTCAGTACCCACCCAGCGGTCAGTCCATAGCTTAACAGTAGTACCATCACCGATCAACCATCGTTGCCCTTGTTGGAGTAAGGGTCGGCACTTCAAAATCCCTCTCCATGTGGAAGAAGAACCAGCCCTAGGAATCGTTTCAAAGAAAGAAGAATTTCGCAAGTACTTTTGGCGAAGAACAGTACAAGCTAAAGACTCCTTATGAGTAGCCACTGCCCATCCCAACTTAGCTAATAACGCCAAGTTTGCCTCTCGAGAACATCTTATTCCTAGTCCACCAAAACGACGAGGCAAACACACCCGCTCCCAGTGAACCAAATGGTTATGAGAATAAATTTCTGAACCACCCCAAAGAAAGTTACGTGCCAAATGATCCAAAAGATTCCAAATAGAGACCGGTAGAAGGGATGTTTGCATTGTATAAACTGGTATAGCATTCATAACAGACTGAACTAGAACTCTCCGCCCTACACGTGAAAGAACATTCTTCTTCCAATTACTCAGCCGACTCCTAACCTTATCAACAACCCGTAGATAAAGATCCCGACTAGCTCTCTTATGAATAATCGGAACACCCAAGTAGATACCCAAATTCTCCGTCAAAGGGATTCCACATAAAGAGCTTAATAAACCCATAGTTTGCCTCGAGGTATTAGGCGAAACAAATAATTTTGACTTGTTCAGATTCATGACCAGCCCTAAAGCATTTGAGAAAGATGACAAAACCTCCATAATGACCTCCACTTGTGGCTGCGATGCTTAGGCAAATAACATAAGATCGTTAGCAAAAAATAGATGAGAAATAACAGGACCATTTCGAGAAGCCTTAATAGGCTTCCAAAACTTGTTTCGGACCTTTTCTTGGATCATGTGTGATAACTTCTCCATACATAAAATAAATAAATATGGAGAAAGAGGATCCCCCTGCCGAAGACCTCTTTTTGCGGTAAAGTACGGTTGAGCCTCACCATTCCAAATAAGAGAAAGCTGATTGGAAGACACACAAAACATGATCAACGAAATCAATTGAGAAGGAAAATTAAAATCCACCAAAACCTGTCTCAAAAAATCCCAGCTGACACTATCATAGGCTTTATGTATATCAATCTTTAAAATCATGCCCCCTGACCGACCCTTCCGTTTCATCAAAGAATGTACCACTTCCTGAGTAATGACAATGTTATCCCCTGTGCCACGGCCTGGTAAAAAACTGCTCTGAAAGGGGCCGATCAAGTTCTGGAGTAAAGGTCGAATGCGATTTACCAAAGCTTTCGAAAGAATTTTATAGACAGAATTAAGCAGAGTGATAGGCCGAAAGTCTGACATAGAGCAAGGAACATCCGTTTTAGGGATCAATGTAACGTGAGCCTTAGCAATATCCAACGGGAAAGACCCTTCCAAAAGAGCCTGATTCATAAAGCTTAAAACCTTCTCATTTATTACATCCCAAGCCCGTTGTAAAAATAACGGTTGGATACCATCCGGCCCCGGTGCCTTCAATCCCTGCATAGAGAACAAAGCTGCTTTAGCTTCAATGATACTAAAAGGCACCACCAAAGCATCCTGTTCAGGAAGGTTGATCTTAGGCTGCCAACGGAACAAAGGATCACTTAACGGCTGCACCTCCTTATAACCAAAGAGTGCCGTATAGAAAGCCACTGCATGTTGCTTCAAAGCCGCCGGATCATCTACCCAATCACCCTCAATCTTTAGTCGCATAACTTTGTCACGATTACGACGCACTAAAGTAGAGAGATGATAAAACCGTGTATTCTGATCCCCATCCTTAATCCACAGAGAGCGAGACTTCTGATACCATAACACCTCTTCTTGGTAAAGAGTAGTTTGGAACTCTTTAAGCAAATCCTTTTCTAACTAGGGCTGCAAACGAGCCGAGCTCGAACGAGCTTGAACACGAATTCAGTCTTGTTCGCGAACATTTTGCTTTGTTCAAGCTCGGCTCGTGTTCGTTTATAAAGTTTGGTGTTCGTTCGAGCTCGGCTCGTTTAAAATTTAGAGTGTTTGAAGCTCGTTCAAGCTCGGCTCGTTTAAGAAAATGTTCGTGAACATCAAACGAACATGTTAACGAACAATAATTGAACATTTTTACAAAAACTGAAATTGTTCATAAATAAAAAATTGTTCATGAACAATGTAATAATTCCCTATCAAATGAACAAAAACGAACAAAATATTATATAATTTTTTATATATTATATATATATAATAATTAAATTTTAATTTAAATATATTAGATAATAGAATATTATTTTTATAATTTTTATTAATAATATATATTATTATTAAAATATAAATAATTATATAATAAACGAACGTTCGATTATTATATAAACGAACACTTAAATGAACAATAAACGAGCCTGTTCGTGAACATAAACGAACTGAACACATCTTGTTCAAGCTCGGCTCGTTTAATAAATGAACACTAAATTTTTGTTCAAACTCGTTTGTTAACCAAATAAACGAACATAAACGAGCTTTAATCGAGCCCGTTCACGAGCTGTTCATCGAACACGCTGTTCATTTGCAGCCCTAGATATAGGTATGTGAGAAGAATAGAAATATTCCATAACAGATCACAACAAAAATTGGGAAGACTGTTTAAGGTTATATCAATAATGTGTTAGAGACATTAATATTTTGTAGGAATAATTCCAATTTAGGATGGAGACAAGTTCCATCAAATACCATGTCCCAGTATGACATGAGACAAAAGGTTATGAATAAATGAACAAGTGTCAAAGCATTTCCTAATCAACGGAATATAAATGTAAGGATGATGGAGATTTTGGAAATCTCATTACAATCAAATATCTCTCTTCATGCTCAAATATCCAATAAGACATCACAAATACAAACTAATTAAGTGTAAAAATTAACTAAAAGAATCGATTCATTACAAATTAATAATTAATAAAATAAAATCAAAGGTTTAATC
>AWUE01023045.1:0-32772 GCA_001974825.2 Corchorus olitorius
AATATAAAACAATAGCTACCAAGTAACTGATGCAGGCTCACAATTTTTTGTTATTGAAGAATTCCAGTTTAATAGTTCCATCATCTCTGCCATCAAGAAGAAAATTATCCGACCTCCAAGTTACAGAAAACTAAAATTAGTATGTAATATATACCTAGTAAAGGAAAAATGAAAGGAAGGAGAAGAGACCTCTTAATTGTTGCCCCAATGACTCTTTATAATGCAATGCAAGGAATGGCATACTCCATCAACTTGTTGTGCCTACACAATAAAGATGTGCAATCCTCTGTTCAAATCACTTAATAGAGATCCGATATAAATGGGTTTTGAAGTGAATGAGCTATCAACTCACTTACCTAGGGACTTTGCAACCTTAACATGAGAAAATTTTTTCAGCCATCTACTGTATTTAATAAACCTCTGCATCCAGTAAGAGGAAATTTGATGTTTCAGACCTCATGGCAATCACATTCAACAATGCAAATCTAGGAAAACAGTTTTAGCATATAATATTTGAAGAGTTTCTAGAAATACCGAATGACCTCCTGTGGCATAAGCTACATTCAAAGCAAAGGCAGTCAAGCGAGCAGTCCTCCGTACAGTTCTCCTACAGTTAAGACTCCATTTAAGCATAACAACAAACACATAAGGTGCAAAGAAAACAAACTTAACATAAGTCAGAAACAATCACTTGGAACGAAACCAACCAAACTTTTAGATTCATTCTCTAGGAACCCACAATATGATGAATAAAAAAAAACAAACAGAAAGAAAAAACAGAGCAGAGAAGATCAATTTTTCAAGAAGAAACCCAGAACCTTCCTCAATTGGGTGGAGAAAGGCTAGAGAGAGAAAGCTTGATGGCAAAAGATGAAGAAAAAAAAAAACAAACTGAAAGAAGAGAGACTAAGCGGTGAAGCAGTGGAGGGAATCTTCACAACCTAAGCCCCAAATCATCTGAATCAACATCTCTTCAAGCCCATCAAACACTTGTACCAAGCATGCTGCTGATTCATAATCCACTGAAGAAAACGGTAGAGACCAAATCAACCAAAAACAAACCCCAAAATTACCCCCACTAACCTACCCCTGATTACCAAATTCAGCCTTGATGAAAAAAATTCAAAATTGCTCAAAAATCAGGAAAAGAGAAATCGGTTAGGGCAAGGGGGTAATCTGTTGTTAACAGATTATAATTGTTTAGATATGCCACAATGGCAAAGGGCTAGGGCCCCAGTATTTACTAAATTTGTCGTAGGTTGCCATGTTTTTTTTTTTTTTCAAACTTAAGATATTTATCACATTAATGTCGCTAGATTCTTAGTGATGCAGCGGGTTTTTAATAGTTTTTAGTTTAATTTTTATTTCTGTCTTTATTTTCTTATTTTTGTTAGTATCGGGTTTTATGGGCTTTAGGTTAATAAGTCTTTAAGTTTTTCTTAGAATTAGAGTTTTAGCTTTTAGTATAAATAGGCTCTTAAGACTTCTAAACGGTGAGGTTGTTATTTTGAGAATTATGAATGAAAGTCAATTTTGACTATGGAGGTTTTGCGAAACCCTATTTATATCTTTCAATCTAACCCAATCTAGCCTATTTCTTGTGAGTGAATCATTTTCTATCCTTCCGCTACGTTAATTGGTATCAGTAGCCTTTAAGTTCCTGCGTGGAAACAACAATGGCCACCAGTGGCAGAGGTAGAGGAAACCAACAGACCGAGATGGCTGAGATGTGGAGAGCGATTGAAGGCTTGACCCATGCTGTAGAAGGCTTGTGGCAAGCTTTGCAGCGCCAGGAACCAATGGGAGTTCCAGATGGTGTTCGCAACCCGGAGGTTGGAGATCTCGTGGAGGAAGAAGATCTTGAGGATGTGGATTGCTGGATTGATGTTGATTATCAAAATCTTTTTCATGAAGCTGGAATCGCAGATCAAGCGATATGAGGTGGATTGGAGATGGATTTGTGCATAGAAGAAGAGTTAGAACCTGTTTATGATAAGTATGATGATGAGGAGGAAGATTCTGATCTCTTTTGAGAAGATTTAGATCTCTTTGTTTGTGAAAGAGAACAATCTGATTTTGTTCTTGATGAATGATTTGTTTGTGAAGGAGAGGATTCTGAGTTTGTCATTGATGGAAAAAGATTAGAGAATGGTGTTTCAAAACAGGATGTATGTGATTCTGTATGTGATTCTGTATGGATGGATGATCATGATATGAATCAAAAGAAGAAGCCAAATAAAAAGTACTTTTGTCAGAAAAACACTAAGTATACTTTGCATAAGTTAGCAACAAAGAAAATTATAAAAGATGGTGGATTTTTGGGCAGCAATGCAAAAGAGAAACAAAACTCTGTTGATCCATACATCTACATAAAGTATATTAGGATTCGATGGAATCGATGGAAGAAAGCAAGAGGAAACAAGTTGCTGGTCTGTTTACAAGACGACTCGACAGGAGTCGAGTTTTTTTTTTCTTCAACCTGGGGAGAATGATGCAGCGGGTTTTTAATAGTTTTTAGTTTAATTTTTATTTCTGTCTTTATTTTCTTATTTTTGTTAGTATCGGGCTTTATGGGCTTTAGGTTAATAAGTCTTTAAGTTTTTCTTAGAATTAGGGTTTTAGCTTTTAGTATAAATAGGCTCTTAAGACTTCTAAACGGTGAGGTTGTTATTTTGAGAATTATGAATGAAAGTCAATTTTGACTATGGAGGTTTTGCGAAACCCTATTTATCCCTTTCAATCTAACCCAATCTAGCCTATTTCTTGTGAGTGAATCCTTTTCTATTCCTTCCGCTACGTTACTTAGTTTCAGTATACCTGAACCATGAGGTCTTGGGTTCTAGTCTCACGAAATGTGAGTTTAGTTTGTAATTTATTTCTTTGTGTCTTTGGTATGTTTGGTAGTTATAGATGAAATTAGAGATTTGGCAATCCTATTTGATTTATGTACGTTTCAATTTGTAAATAGGGAAGCCAATGTATTAGCACATTCTCTAGCTAAGATTGAGCTGGATAATCGTGTGGTGCAGGAGTATTTCTCCCAGCGTTTGTAATCTCTAATTATTGAGTAATGAAAATGATTATTTGATAAAAAAAAACTTAGGATGTGAGTCCTTGTAGATGGATGAATAACATTTTTGGCTAAGTACCTCTTGTGAAAGAAATTTGATGTTCGTTAAGTAAGTTTAAGATTTGAGTCTTGTGAAGGAAAAAAATGGGAGAGTATCCTCTATTTCGAGTTTGATGCATTTCAAAATCAAATAATTAAGACCAACATGACTACTGCCAGATATCGAAAGATATGTTAAGAAAATTGACATCATATATTGTTTCATTTAGATTTATAAATTTTTAGATTTTATTTTTTTCTTTCTACAAAGAGGTTTATGATATATTTGGAAGTGTGGGAATTGTATGTAATTACTTTAGTAGGACCAATTAAAAAGAATCAATTGAATTGATGTATGGGAAAAGGTTTAAATAATATTAAACCCCCTACTATTAGGGATGTTGATAGTATTTGGATATTGATAGTACCCTTAGTAGTGAGGTTTAATAGTATTTGTAACTTTGTCCTGTATCATAGTTTAGCCTCAACCTATTGTGAGCCAAATTGCATTTACATATGAACAAAAGACCAACAGATTAAACAAGTCATGCATGGGTAAATCAAATCCCCTAAAGGCTAAAACTATACATGGTCTCCTTTCCCTCAACTTGTTTTAAGTGCCTCTCGTACTTACAATAGTAACTCTCAAAAGTTACACTCAAATCACGATTTAAGCACTACACATGTATTCCTCGTAACTTCTTCAAACAATATGTTTATAGTTCAATTTACAATTAAGGGTAAATTGGTCATTAAACTTGGATAATTAAAATGAGTGGTCAAGATTTGTCTCAAAAATCTAATAATAATTGGATTTTGCACTACCCTACTTCTATTATAATTAGGAAAAAGCTTTTTTAGCTAATAATTAAGGCCAAATTAAATAATAGAAGCCCAATAATAATTATTATTGGAAGAAATAGTTAAGGCGCATAATCTTTGAACAGATTATGTGTTGCACCACTTCAGGAAGAGAACTAATTATTAAAATGCAGCAATCACTTTAATACTTGTGCACAAAGTGTTGGGCTTATGCCCGTTGGGGTCCAACCCCATTTAGCATAACACTTGGGCTCATGTGGCCCGTATGGCTTTAATGGCATTGAAAGACCATGATTGATTCTTGCCACTTTAATCCAATGACTATGATTAATGTGGGCAAGGGTTTTGATTTAAACCAACTTAATTGGCTTATATATATATTGAAATTGGAATTGTCAATTGCAATTGATAGCAGCGGCAATTAATTGGGCAATTGAAAGCAATGTGAGCGGCATAGTTTTGGTGGGAGAGAAGCCAAGGAAAATTAGCAAGAAGCTTGCTAGTTGTGCCGTGTATCGTGGAACAAGTGAGCAGCGTTTTTTGCTCTTTGTTCGAGTTTTTGCAAGAAGTTTGTAAGTGACTTTTGTTCTTGTTCCATAGAGAGTGCAAGGGAGAGAGATAAGTGGGCAACAAATTGGGTTTCTTTGGGGTTTGATTTTTTGGTGATCCAAAGAGCTTTGTATTACTGCTTGCTTAGTTGAGATATATTTGCTTGGTGGATTGGTTAATTTATTTAACTGCTTTGGATCATTGGTTTGGGTATTGCTGTTGGTTTGTTGTTGTGGGTATTGGTATTTGTTTTGCTTCCGCGTGTGCATATAGTGCAGGGCCTCCTAACAACTGGTACCAGAGCTTCCGGTTACAGCTTTGAATCATGGAAAATGATAGTGGTTCCATGATGAAACTAACAGCTTCAAATTATAATATTTGGAAACCGATGATGGAGGATCACCTATACTGCAAGGACTTGTTTGATCCGGTATTGGTGATTCAGGTAAACCGAGTGATATGTCAGATGATTATTGGAATAAGCTTGACAGGAAATCGTTGGGCACAATAAGAAAATGGGTTGACATTAGTGTCTTTTACCATGTGGCGCAGGAGAAAAGCGCTCATGCTGCTTGGGAAAAATTGGCTGTATTGTATGAAAGGAAAAGCCCCATGAACAAGGCTTTTTGAGTTCGAAAGCTTTCCAATATGAAGTATAAAGAGGGACAATCCATGGCCGAATACTTGAGTGACTACCAGAAGATGTTAAATCAGTTGATGACTATGGAGATTGATTTTGGAGAAGAAGTTAATGCTTTATTTCTATTAGGTTCTATGCCGGAGAGTTGGGATACGCTAGTTGTCACAGGTCACTAACTCTGCTCCTGACAAGACAGTTACTATGGAGATGGCAAATGATGCTTTGTTGAATGAAAAAGCAAGGTGAACCAATAGAGAATCTGGGTCTAATCAAACACTTGTCACAGAGAACAGGGTGAGATCCAGGGAAAAAGGTCAAGGCTTCAGAGGTTGGAGTAAGTCTAAGAACCAATCCAAGTCTAGGGAACCAGTGAAGTGTTATCACTGTGGTAAAGTTGGTCACTTCAAGCGAAACTGCAAGCTCTTGAAGCAAGAACGGAAGATGGAAAAAGCAAGAAGAATTCAGAGGATGAAAGCAATGTGACTGTAGTTGTTTTTGATGAGGAGACAGTGTCATTGATTTGTAGACATGGTGATTGTAACCATGTGGCTGATCCTTCTATTGAGTGGATTGTTGACACAGGCGCGACATATCTTTGTGTTCCCAAGATGGAGTTGTTTACAACTTACAAATCAGGAGACTTTGGTGAAACCAGGATGGGAAACAAGAGTGTGTCGCAGATTGTGGGGATTGGTGACATTATTGTTCAGACTAGTACTGGTTGCACATTGACTTTGAAGAATGTGAGACACATTCTGGATTTGAGAATGAACTTGCTTTCCATTAATGTCCTTGGTAAAGAAGGATATGAGAGTCGACAAAAGGATGGGTAGTGGAAGCTTTTGATGGGTCTTTACTAGTTGCAAAGGGAAGTTTATGTTGCACTATGTACAAGACTTGGTGGAAACATTGTGGAAATAATGTCAATGCAGTGGAAGATGATGCTTCACCAAATTTGTGGCATAACAGGCTGGCACACTTGAGTGAAAAAAGGGTTGCTGCTTTTGGCGAGACAGTCCCTCAATCCTATACCCTCAGCCAAAGGTAAAGGTTTGACTGTTAACTCTTGTGATCATTGTTTATTTGGTAAGCATCGTAGAGTTTCTTTCCATATACCTGCTACCAGGAAAGAAAGTAAATTGGAATTGATTCATTTTGATGTATGTGGTCCCATGGAGGTGGAGTCTTTAGGTGGCAATAGATACTTTGTTACTTTTATTGATGATGCTTCACGAAAAACTTGGGTGTTTTGTGTGAAATACAAAAGTCAGGTACTGCAAATATTTCTGAAATTTCATGCCGTGGTTGAAAGGGAAACAAGATTACCCTTGAAGTGTATTCGGATAGATAATGGTGATGAGTACACATCCAATGACTTTGCTGCATATTGTTCAAAGCATGTGATTAGGCATGAGTTGACGGAACCTGGAACACCTTAACATAATGGTGTAGCTGAAAAGATGAATCGCACCATTGTGGAGAAAGTAAGATGCATGCTTAGGATGGCTAAATTGCCTAAGGCATTCCGAGGTGAAGCTGGTCAAGGTTGCTTGCTACCTTATCAATAGGTCTCCATCGGCTCTTTTAGACTTTGACATACCGGAGAATGTATGGTCAAGTAAAGATCCTTCATATGCTCATTTGAAGGTATTTGGATGCAAGGTTTTCTTGCATGTGCCTAAGGAACAGAGGTCAAAACTTGACAGTAAAGCCACTCATTGTATCTTTGTTAGCAAAATGCTCATTTTGGGGCTAAACGTTTGCCGCGATGCTCGATATGGAGCTAAATATTTCAATTTGAACAAAAAGGGATCAAACGTTTTCGGGGCTGCTAAATATGAGGCCTTTTTTGACGGTTCCAGGCAAGTGCAGAACATGCGTCGTTAAACGCAAATTAAAATTACACGTAAAAAAATAAAAATAATATATTTACAATAAAAGGTAATTTATTTTTCTTCATTTCTTTCTCTTTCAACTGATCTTTTTGTTCTTTCAAAACAAAGACATTTGCAGACAGTTCTAGAAAGAAATTTGCCCATCTGGGCAGTTCTGCTTTTGCACCTCCGTCGAGAACCACCACAACTTCGTCGTCCATTTCAATCCTATCGGCGAGTCGGGTTCTTGACCTTCGCAGAGGAGAAGCAGGGGAGAGAAGCAAAAGTTCCTGAAGAGGGAGAGAGCTAAGTTGGTGTTCGAAGAAAGAAAGCGAGTTGAGTGACTCCGACTCGATCTGATTCTCTACGATCGGGAGCAAACTGAAGTCCGTTGACGGAAAAACTGTAACGACAACTGCCACCATGACGAGTAGTCGTTCCCTCCTTTTCTTCCTTCTCTGTTTCTCAGATCTCTTCCTTCGCTTTTCAATCAGACCCTCCCCAAATCTTAGAGGTAGAAATTATATATTATATTATTAAATAAAATGATAAGCAAGTTTTTCTTTTTCTTTTTTATTTTTAAAAAAATCTAATGAATTTGGGAATATTGAAACCTGTTTAAGATGTGCTGTTTATTCGGAAGATGTGATGTTTTTATCAAGGTTTGTTTTAAGCTTAAAATTCTGTAAGAAAAATTTTATCTTTTTTTTTTGTCTCTTTCAGGTTTTAGATATGTAATAATTTATTGTGTTCTTGGATGTCATTTTGGTTTGAGATCTACCAATGACGATTTGAAAGAGAAGTTTGTCTCCAAATTTTCATTAGGGAATTCAAATAGAGTTGAATTTTGGGGGGGTTTGAACTTTTGAAGAGCCGGCAAACTATGTTCTTTTGCTTAATTAAAATGGGTATTCTTATTTTGGCTTGGCAATTTCATCTTGCAATCTTTTTTTTTAGAATTGATTATTGTTTCTGTTTGGTTCACCAGGGCAATGGAGGTGGTGCTTACGCTAAGATAAGAGTTTCTTAAGGTTAAAGAAGTTAACAATGGAGATTAGAAAGAAGGAGATGGAGATGATCAATGTAGGGATAAGAGATGAGAAGAGGAGGTGGGAACGTCGGGTTGAGTAGCCCCGAAAACGTTTGGCCCCTTTTTTGTTCAAATTGAAACGTTTAGCCCCATATTAAGTATCGCAGTAAACGTTTGATCCTAAAATGAGCATTTGCCTATCTTTGTTGGCTATGGTGGTGAGGAGTTTGGTTAAAGGTTTTGGGATCCAGAAAAGAAAAAGATTGTGAGAAGCAGGGATGTTGTCTTTCATGAACAAGAGACCATAGCAGATTTTGAGAAGAAGGAAAAGACTTCTCGGGTTGTTCATGATAATAATTTGACACCGATAACAGCTCCACCAAGGAGAGCCACAGATGGTGAAGATGAACATGTGACAGAACTTGGTACAGATGAGTCAGTTATAGGTAATGATGAGTTGGATGGTGATGATGATATTGCACAGCCAGTTGCAGTGGGTATTGAGTAGGGGGAGCAACCACCCCTACCTGAGGACACTGAGCCTCAGCTTCATAGATCGACCAGGAGGCATATTCCATCCACCAGGTATCCTAGTTCTGAGTATCTTTTGCTTAGTGATGAGGGGGAGCCAAAGAGCTTCCATGATGTGTAGTTTACTTCAGATAAGCAGCGATGGTTGGAAGCAATGCAAGGAGAAATGGATTCTTTGCAAAAAAATGGCACCTATGAGTTGGTTGAGCTTCCAAAAGGTAAAAGGCCACTTAAGAACAAGTGGGTGTTCAAGTTGAAGAAAGATGGTAACAAGGTAGTGAGGTACAAAGCTCGTTTGGTGGTAAGAGGTTTCGCACAGAAAGCATGTATTGACTTTGATAAGATTTTTCCTCCAATTGTGAAGATGAGTTCCATTCGGGTTATACTTGGTCTAGCTGTGAGTTTGAACCTTGAGATTGAACAACTTGATGTTAAGACTGCATTCTTGCATGGTGATTTGCAATAAGAAATTTACATGGACCAACCAGAGGGATTTGAGGTTAAAGGGAAGGAACACATGGTTTGCAGGTTGAAGAAGAGATTGTATGGCTTGAAACAGGCTCGAGGCAGTGGTACAAGAAGTTTGATTCCTTTATGGTGAGTCATCTCTTTACAAGAACTGCAGCAAATCCTTGTGTTTTTTTTAGATCATTTGGTAATGATTTCATTATCCTCTTACTCTATGTTGATGATATGTTGATTGTTGGGCGAGATGTTGAATTAATTAACAAGTTGAAAGATGATTTGTCTACGTCTTTTAATATGAAATATTAAGGTTCAGCTAAGTAGATTTTGGGTATGGATATTAGCTGAGACAGGAAAGCTGGAAAGCTGTGGTTATCACAAGAAAAGTATGTTGAATGAATACTAAAGAGATTCAACATGCAGGATGCTAAGTCAGTTAGCACACCACTTGCTAATCATTTCAAGTTAACCAAAAAATCTTGTCCTATGAGTGAGAAAGAGAAAGATGAGATGTCAGTTATTCCCTATTCCTCTGCAGTGGGTTCATTGATGTATCTCATGGTTTGTACACAACTTGACATAGCTCATGCAGTTGGTGTAGTGAGTAGGTTTGTTTCCGATCCAGGAAAGGTTCACTGGGAAGCGGTTAAGTGGATCTTCAGATACTTGAGAGGTACTTCGAAGATGTGCTTGAGTTTTGGGACTACACAGACAGTTCTTGAAGGGTTTACAGATGCAAACATGGCGGGTGATCTTGATAGTAGGAAATCTACTTTAGGTTACATATTTACTTTAGCGGGGGGAGCTGTTTCTTGGCAGTCTAAGGTGCAGAAGTGTGTTGCCTTGTCGACAACGGAGGCTGAATATATTGCAGCTACCGGAGCAGGTAAGGAAATGCTTTGGATGAAAAGATTTCTTCATGAATTGGGTTTGAGTCAGAAAGAGTAAGTGGTATTTTGTGATAGCCAAACTGCTTTGGATTTGAGTAAGAATACCATGTATCATGCTAGGATTAAGCACATTGATGTTAGATACCATCGGTTGCGTATGGCGGCGGAAGATAAAGAATTACAGTTGAAGAAGATTCACACTAATAAGAATGTTGCGGACATGTTAACCAAAGTAGTTCCTAGAGATAAACTTGAGTTGTGCAGCAACTTGGCCGGGATGGATACCTTGGCCAAGGCAAACTTCAAGTGAAGCAGGTTGTGTATCACATCTACTCCGTATGGGGTTGGGGGGGGGGGGGGGAGATGGTTGGGCTTATGCCCATTGGGGTCCAACCCCATTTAGCATAACACTTGGGCTCATGTGGCCCATATGGCTTTAATGGCATTGAATGGCCATGATTGATTCTTGGCACTTTAATCCAATGGCTAGGATTAATGTGGGCAAGGGTTTTGATTTAGACTGACTTAATTGGCTATATATATTGAAATTGGAATTGTCAATTGTAATTGATAGCAGCGGCAATTAATTGGGCAATTGAAAGCAAGGTGAGCGGCGCGGTTTTGGTGGGAGAGAAGCCAAGGAAAATTAGCAAGAAGCTTGTTAGTTGTGCCGTGTATTGTGGAACAAGTGAGCAGTGTTTTTTGCTCTTTGATTGGGTTTTTGCAAGAAACTTGCAAGTGGCTTTGGTTCATGCTCCATAGAGAGTGCAAGGGAGAGAGATAAGTGGGCAACAAATTGGGTTTCTTTGGGGTTTGATTTCTTGGTGATCCAAAGAGCTTTGTATTACTGCTTGCTTCGTTGAGATATATTTGCTTGGTGGATTGGTTAATTTATTTAACTGCTTTGGATCATTGGTTTGGGTATTGCTGTTGGTTTGTTGTTGTGGGTATTGGTATTTGTTTTGCTTCCGTGTGTGCATATAGTGCAGAGCCTCCCAACACAAAGATATGAAAGTTAATATTGGACTTGAAGCTTGCGGCATGTTGATTATATTCTTAATAACAAGGGTAAAGCCACCCATACTCTGCGTTTCCTCAAATGCAACAAGATGATAACTTTTACATGTTGTTCAATTTCGCCATGAGAGTGCATTTTGATTTTAACACTAAGCCTAGCTAATGATCCTTGAGTCCTAAGTCCTGGCGAAATCTCGGCTCAATCTGATGCAGTTCGTAACTTTCACACGGTTTTCGATTAGACAAAACACACTTCTGGAGCAATTTAGACACGATCTTTGCACCATGAGAGACACACTTTAGACATGTTATTATGGCTACATGAAGGTTTTGAGCTATTTCATGTTTCAGTCTCAATTTATTCCGATTTTTTAATTAAGGACACGAGCCTGGGAAAGGTGAATTTTAAGCAGAATATGGCACTAGGTGCGTGGAGCCATATTTGTGACGTTAATTATGGTCCATGATTGGTTAGTTTCGTGCTATAACCTAGTTGACCATTTTTGATAACCTTTGCAAGTCTTTAAGTAAAGGACAAGTAGCTGTCTGCACTGTATTAAGCCAATATATTAGATTGATTTTTGTTATTTTCGAACCATAGGCTAAATAATGATTAAGTTAGAGTATATTTTGTAGCTTAATGGTTCAAGTTCAAGTCTAATTGTGTTTGAGCTATATTCGTAGCCAAATTTGTCACCTTGCACCAATCAGATGCAGCATATGGACACGCATGCGCTTGGGTGGTGAAGAATCCGGAAATTGCATGAAGATCATGATGCAAGGTAGATTCGCATGGTGCATGGTGATCGGTCGTCAGCAAATCATAAAAATAAAAATCTCAACAATTACTAACTAAAGATAGCTAGGGAAAGTAGGGGTCGATCCTACAGAGAGAAAGGTTATTGTTCTTTTTCTTAAAACAAATAAATAAATATAAAGAAGATTTTAATAGTAGAATTAAATCAAATCAAACTAATAATTAAAACTATCTAAGAAAGCAATGAAGAAAATTAAAGATAACAATTAATTAAGAAGTAGAAAATAAATTGAGAAGATAATTAAGAGAACCCTCCAACATAGAATTAATATCCCTCTTGACAATAATAACATGGATCATTGATATCTAAAAATTATGAAAACAATGGATAGCTTGCTTGGAATTTAATCCTAAATTACCTTAATTAGATAAAGCTCTTGATCCAGTGTGAATTATCTCTTTTATTCTTTAAACAATTACCTCTTGATCCAGTGTGATAATTACTCAAGAATAAATCATTAAGATCTAGTAATTTACAAGCACAATGGGCAATTAAAAATTGGTCAAAGATTCTTAAATCCCTTGGAAGGAAGATCCTTCGCTTCCAATTGCTACCAAACAATTAAATCCGAAGATCCTTCAAGATTTAATTTAGCTAATGCTACTTAATTTATCAAGAAAGTGCTAGCTTCAATCCATCAAAACAAGCAACATAGAATTCATGCAGAGATATTATGAAATACCCCATTAATTTTCATATAAAAGCTCAAAATCTCACCATGATATAAGTCAAGAGATCAATTAAATTCTACATTGGAGAAAAGAAAAGGATTACTCACTCATGAATTGAGTGAGCTTCCAAAGAAAAGAAGAAAAACTTATCTATGGATGGGAAGAAGAGGGGGGCAGCGGCTCCTTGGGCAAACTCCTCCAAATCTTCAAAAAATTCTTCAAAATAAAATCTCTAGAGAAATTATCTAGATATTGTGTTACAGAGGGTGGCTATTTATAGTGGAAATAACCTTAGAAAATCCAATTCTAAGTAGGAAAGGAGTCTAGGACGTTTTAAAGTGTAACTTAGACTCTAAGTTAGATTAAAAGTCTTCATAGAGTAGAATCCAAGTCAAAATAGGATTCTGAAATTTTGCTGAATTCGTGCAGGGACTTCGACGTCATTTTTGGGCTTGAAGATGGCAGAACTGGGTCTTGGACTTCAAAGGAAAGTTGTCAATCTCGGAGTTAGCTTTCCAACGCCTACTCACGGGCCTAAAACGGAGATCTGAGCAGAAAGTTATGATTTTTGAACCGAGACTGCGCTAAATCCTAATCCTGTTAGGATTAGAATCGGGAATCTACGGGATTTGGATATTTCCTTGAATATAGGAGTCATTAATTGGGATTTTAATTCCAATTAATGATTTATATGGGCTGAGTATTTTCCCATATTAAATATCCAAAATTCCTTAGCTTCCGGGCTTCTTCATGGCTTGTCTTCAATGCTTCGCAATTAAAGCTCCATTCTTCAATTCTTGCTCTTGAAATTATTCTTCAATGGTCTTCAAATCTTCAAATTGTCTTCAATAAATCTTCAAACACGAACTTCGAATCTCCAAATCTATACTCAAAATTACTTTGCTCATATATGTGTAAAAAGTCATCAAAATAGCTCTAAAAGTAGTGAAAATTATCAAATTATCAATTTCACATCTCATAAAGACTCAAGTCACAAATATTAACAAAATAACATATATTTAAGCATAAATAGATCCAAAAACATAGTAAAATAGCCATAAAAATAGGGTTGTTTTTGGCTCGATCATATTTTCCCTCACACTTGAACTTTGCTAGTCCCTTAGCAAATCAATGTGTAAGTCTATCAAAAACCAATTTTTCAAGAAATCAATTTGAATTCATACATACATCAAAGAATCAATTCAATCATGAAATTAAAATAACAAAGAATAATAATAGTACTCAATCCAAAGATCAAGAAACAACAAGCATCATCATTCTTAAGTAGCCATAATCAAAGTAGCTTTAATCACTCACCATTCTTCACTTTCTATAACTACTTCTTTCTATAAGCTCATGTTTTCCTCTCTTTCTCCATTACTCAAAAGATTGCAATGTCATAAATATAAATCAAGGGTCATTGTGGGTTATAATAGATTTTCAAGGGTAATTGTTTTTAGAAAATTGAGATTACTAACCTCGAAGTGTTCATGATTTGGGGTTACTAACTCCCATTTTTGAGGCTACTAGCACTCTAGAAGGACTCCTTCTATATTTTTTTTCAGAGGGACAATACTTCTGTAATTCCATGCCTCTTATCCTCTTTCCAAGGGTTACTAACTCCTTTTGTTTAAGAAAAGAGTGACAACAATGGATTTTTTTTATTTACAGAAATACCTCTTCTCCTCTATCATGAAAACACTTCTTTTTATGAAAACAATTTTTTTTAGATTACCCTTTATATAAGTAGTCCCCCACACTTATTCTTGACATATATCCATGACATACTTTCTCAATCATAATTTCAATCAAGATTGAACACAAGTTCTAGAAATATATAATCATAGAAGCAATTAATGAATAAGATCATATCACAGACTTCATTTATACCTAATTCTAAGAAATCAAACATCATGCTATAACTCAATCAATAAATCAAATATTATTAAAATTCTAAGCATTCATCAATCATAATCAAATCAATTAATCAAAATATGCATGAAAATTCAAAAGGTTTGAAAAACTCGAAAAATCAATTTTTTCGAAAAATTTGTCAAAAATTGGGGAAAATAAGATTAATCCAAAAACAAAATAAGATTAATCCAAAAACAATCAAATTCTATCCTAGGTTCTCATGCAAACAAGGACTATCATATGACTCAATTATTCAAGTAATAACCCTATCAAGTATTCACCCCCCCCACACTTAAAATTCACATTGTCCTCAATGTAAAAGCAATCAAACAAAGCATGCAAAATCATTTTACCAAAAATAAAGAGTTAGGGTTCATGAAAACATACCTGGGTGGCTTTGATGAAGATAATTACGCAATCATAAAAGACAATAGGAAATTAAAGTGATAGGAAAATAAAACTAGATAGTTTATTAATGAAACTTGAAAATTAAAGACATAAAATAAAGGAAATTGAAAATTAAAGCATAAAGTAAATAACTAATCCTAAGATGCATAAAAATAAATCTTAAATCTAAAAGCAAGAAACTTAAAATTGAAAAACTAAAACTAAACCTAAATTGGTTTGTGAATAGCCTTCTCCAATAAACTGAAGAGGTCATCCAAATTCCCAATTATGTTGTTAAAATCATCTCTTAAGCTAGTAATTTGATCACTTATTTTGTTGCACCGAACAAGGAAAGGGTGAAGCTCTTCCTCATTCTCCTTATTCTCATTGCTATATAGTGATCAAATCCTATTCTTAAAAGGTTTTAGTTAGAGTAAAAAGTTGGAAACATACCTGGACTAGGAATCCATTACCTTGTAGGAGTAGGTCATCCATCTTCTATTGCAATTAGGAATTATAATCCTAACTAAAATAGGATTTCATTGTACAAGGGAAAAGAGGGGAAAAATTAGTGGCTCACTTGACATCCTTACGGGCTGCTTGGGATGCTGCCATGCGGCCTGGTGTGCTTAGGCAACAGCAGGCTGCCTTGCTTGATGCTTTCACGCAGCAGTAGCAGCAGAAGGCTGCCCCGCGGAAGCAGCCTTGTCGCGCTCCGCTGGAGGCACCTTGTCGCTGGGACAGGCGGCCTCGCGAAGCAGCAACAGGCTTGCTCCGCAAAGGCATCAGCTGGTTGCTGCTGTTGGCGACCTGGGCCGCTGCTATCCCCGCTGCTCGAGCTGCCTGGTGCTGCGTGGTGCGCTGAGGCAGTCTTGCGTGCTGGGGTGACCTCGATAAGCAGCCTTGCTGCTGCTCAAGGCACTCTGTTGCGGTAACAACAGGCTGCCTTACAAAGCAGCGGCAAGCTTGCTTGACCGAGCTGCCTGGCTTAATTTCCATTATTGAGGATGATTTTTTTTTCAAGAAAAATTCATAAATTCCTATCAAGCAAAACTCAAAGAAAAAATTAGTGTAAAAATTAAAAATAATAAAATAAAAATTAAAATTAAATATGCAAAGAAATAAAATTGGGTTGCCTCCCAACAAGCGCTTGTTTAAAGTCATTAGCTCGACTCCTTTTCTTCTTCTCCCTTTGTTAGCGTGGATCATACCACTTCAAAGCATAAAGCAAATATGATGAGATTGGAAGAATATGAGCACAAAAATATGAAAGATAAAAGAAGAGATAAGGAAAGAAATAACCAATTTTGTTGAGGGCGACTCCATGAATAGCTAGGAATGACAATGTCATCTTTGCTGCCGTGATTGGTTGATGCAATGGATGCTTTCGGCATTCTTGATTGGCATTACTATCTTCGTGCCTTTGGAAAGTGTCCTCGTCTTGGCAAATCTTCTTGTCCTCCAGAAAGAATTGATCCATAGATATCCTTTCCGCGTTTTTGATATCTTCAAAGCATTCATACTCAAGAAGTTTGTTGATTCCCAAGAAATCTTGATCTTCATGTTCCAAAAGCTGGCTGTCAACAGAATTCAACACGATTGTGTCTTTTGGCTCGAGATGTCCGAGTCGCTCATTATTTGGTGGCTCTTCTTTGTCTTCAGCAAATCTTGGAGGAGAAGGTGTAGGGATGTCCATCTTTTTTCGATGTCATTGATTCTTCTTGCACAATCTCTATCTTTCGAAGTGGATCGAGCTGATTTTCTTCACTGCATGTCTTCCTTTCTGCTACCTTTTCAGACATCAGGACTTCTGCTTCCTCGATTTCTTCTTCACCTAGGCTCCTTGTAAGTACCAATTCAAGTTCATCTTTATGGTGAAGTGATTGAACTTGTTCAGAACAAATTTCAATGGCACAGATAGAATGAATCTCAGCAGGAGATTTCATGGCTTCATAAATATTGAATTCAATGAGTTTCCCATCAAATTCCATGCTGAGTTTTCCATCGTGGACTTCATATTTTGTTTTGGCTGTGGCAAGAAAAGGTCTTCCCAGCAGCAACAGAAAATGAGGTAGATGATGGTCATCTTTACTCATCTTCAAGAAATAGAAATCTGCAGGAAAAACAAAATCTCCAATCTGCACTAAAACATCCTCGACTAAACCCTCAGGTTTAATGTTAGTTCTATCAGCAAATTGTATAGTCAGATCAGTTTTAGTCACAGGTTCAATTTTCAATTGTGAATAGACAGAATAAGGCATGATGTTGATTGGAGATCCAAATTCACACATGGCATTTTCTATCTTATTGTTTCCTATTTTACAAGGAATAGAAAAAGATCCTATATCATGGCATTTATGATGCAATTTTCTCTGATATGTTGCAGATACATTCTCATTCATGCAAGCATATTTTTCAGAAAACTTACTCTTAGTCATGCATAATTCTTTGAGAAAGTTCGCGTACCTGGGTCTTCTGACAACTTTATCAAGCAATGGAATATTTACCTCTATATTCCGTAGTGAATTAAGTTGCATTGCAAACCTTTGAGGGAATGGTATTGGATCATACTTCTCTCGCATCTCTTCCATCCATTCTTCTGCTGCTTGAATTTGAGCAGCGGTTGCTGGTGAAGTGCGCTGACTCTTCTTGTTTTTGGTCGAAAGCTCCTTTCTTCTTGGCGATTGAACGTTGGCCACGGCATCAGGTGGTGGTGCAGCAGAGAAAGCAGGTGCTGGAGGTGGCGATATGGAAGGTGGAAGTGGAACATCCGGTGAGTTCATCTTTTGTTCATACCACTGTTGAGTTCCTTCGATTGAATTGACTCCATATCCTTGTGCATTGTTCAACCCATTTATGCGCTCATTCATACATACTTAAGGTATACATGAAGGTGGTTGCATAATCTTCAATGAAAGCATAGTCATTAGGTTTGTAACCATCTTCACCAAATCTCCTTGTTTAGCAGCCATCGAAGTCATAGTTGCTTCTAGGTTGTTCAATCGTTCATTCTCTTGCTTTGATGGCGTGGTTGACATGTTTTCTTTAGTGGTATTGAACTGGTATATGTTTTCAGCCATTGTGTTGAGCAGCTTCCTTGCTTCTTCAGGGGTTTTGAGTGTTAGGCTTCCTCCACTAGCAACATCAACATAGGTGCGATCTTCACAGAGAAGTCCATCGTAAAAGTTCTTAATCAGCATTCCTTCACTTAGGTTGTGGTAAGGGCAACTTGCACAGATTTCGTTGTATCTCTCCCAGTATTGGTGCCACTTCTCTTAGGTTGTTGTTGGCAGGTTGTGATTCTCCTCCGTACGTCAGCTCGCTTGGCTTCTGGAAAGTATTTGTTCAGGAACACGGTTTCCATCTCCTTCTAAGAAGTTATGGATCTTGATGGCAGAGTCAAGAACCAACTTCTTGCTTTTCCTTCTAATGTTAAAGGAAAAGTTCGAAGTTTCGCTTGTTCTTCCGGCATCCCAGTGGTTGCAGCACACCATATAAAGAAATTTTGTAAGTGCTCATGAGGATTTTCATGAGACTCTCCTTGAAAGGTTGGCAGCATGCAGATCACTCCAGAATTCAACTTATATGACGTATCCACGGCTGGATAGTCAATGCAGAGTGGCGGCAATTCACAGTTGAAATTCAGCTCTCGTAACGAACGTTGTTGCTCCATTGGATTTTTCCTACAAAATAGAGAAGATCAAGTGTAAAACGAATATAGAAAAGAAAAAGAAAAAGAAAAAAATAAAACACAATCTCCCCGGCAACGGCGCCAAAATTTATGATCGGTCGTCAGCAAATCATAAAAATAAAAATCCCAACAATTACTAACTAAAGATAGCTAGGACAAGTAGGGGTCGATCCCACAGAGAGAAAAGTTATTGTTCTTTTTCTTAAAACAAATAATTAAAATAAAGAAGATTTTAAAAGTAAAATTAAATCAAATCAAACTAATAATTAAAACTATCTAAGAAAGCAATCAAGAAAATTAAAGATAACAATTAATTAAGAAGTATAAAATAAATTGAGAAGATAATTAAGAGAACCCTCCAACATAGAATTAATATCCCTCTTGACAATAATAACATGGATCATTGATATCTAAAAATTATGAAAACAATGGATAGCTTGCTTGGAATTTAATCCTAAATTACCTTAATTAGATAAAGCTCTTGATCCAGTGTGAATTATCCCTTTTATTCTTTAAACAATTACCTCTTGATGCAGTGTGATAATTATTCAAGAATAAAACATTAAGATCTAGTAATTTACAAACACAATGGGCAATTAAAAATTGGTCAAAGATTCTTAAATCCCTTGGAAGGAAGATCCTTCGCTTCCAATTGCTACCAAACAATTAAATCCGAAGATCCTTCAAGATTTAATTTAGCTAATGCTACTTAATTTATCAAGAAAGTGCATGCCTCAATCTATCAAAACAAGCAACATAGAATTCATGCAGAGATATTAAGAAATACCCTATTAATTTTCATATAAAAGCACAAAATCTCACCATGATATAAGTCAAGAGATCAATTAAATTCTAAATTGGAGAAAAGAAAAGGATTACTCACTCATGAATTGAGTAGTGAGCATCCAAAGAATAAGAAGAAAACTTACAGGACTTGAAGGCGAAATCTTCCTCTTGAGTAACCTAGGGTTGCCGCCCCTCTCTATGCAAAGAGGGGGTGTGGCACCCTAGCCCTAAAACTAGAAGAAAAACTAGAACTAGAAGAGAAAAAAGAAGAAGAGGAAATTATCTAGATATTGTGTTACATAGGGTGGCTATTTATAGTGGAAATAACCCTAGAAAATCCAATTCTAAGTAGGAAAGGAGTCTAGGACGTTTTAAAGTCTAACTTAGACTCTAAGTTAGATTAAAAGTCTTCCTAGAGTAGAATCCAAGTCAAAATAGGATCCTGAAATTTTTCTGAATTCGTGCAGGGACTTCAACGTCATTTTTGGGCTTGAAGATGGCAGAACTGGGTCTTGAACTTCAAAGGAAAGTTGTAGATCTCGGAGTTAGCTTTCCAACGCCTACTCACGGGCCTAAAACGGAGATTTGAGCAGAAAGTTATGATTTTTCTACCGAGACTGCGCTGAATCCTAATCCTGTTAGGATTAGAATCGGGAATCTACGGGATTTGGATATTTCCTTGAATATAGGAGTCATTAATTGGGATTTTAATTCCAATTAATGATTTATATGGACTGAGTATTTTCCCATATTAAATATCCAAAATTCCTTATCTTCCGGGCTTCTTCATGGCTTGTCTTCAATCCTTCGCAATTAAAACTCCATTCTTCAATTCTTGCTCTTGAAATTATTCTTCAATGGTCTTCAAATCTTCAAATTGTCTTCAATAAATCTTCAAACACGAACTTCGAATCTCCAAATCTATACTCAAAATTACTTTGCCCATATCTGTGTAAAAAGTCATCAAAATAGCTCCAAAAGTAGTGAAAATTATCAAATTATCAATTTCACATCTCATAAAGACTCAAGTCACAAATATTAACAAAATAACATATATTTAAGCATAAATAGATCCAAAAACATAGTAAAATAGCCATAAAAATAGGGTTGTTTTTTACTCGATCACATGACGTCAATGAGCATATTAATTCCTTACAGTAGTTTCTTGGAAATTTCCTTGAAGTGCAGCAAAGGAATGAATGACGAAAGAAGGTTGCTAGCTTGCTGCATCAAGCCAGATCTAGAAGACAGGTCGCCGGCCCATCAAGTTCCAAGGCCCATGCCGTCCTCTATAAATGGTAGCCTCCTCCATCATTTTCGACACGCTTCAACATGCTACAAACTTGTCCTGCTGCAAAAACCAAGCCCTGTGCTTTTTCTCTCAAACTCTCTGCAAACAATCAACTTTGTTCATCCCTTGTTCTTACCTTGTTCTTCATATTTTCCTTGTTTCAATCTTGTCTCCGGATTCAAAAACACTTGTAATCCATTATAAATTCATAAATAAAAATCTACTTGTTATTTTTCTCTCTTTTTCATCAAGAACGACCTTTGAATACACAATTATTTTGAGAAACGATCTAGGATCGATGATTTAAACGTTTCGGTGTGACTTTGATCCAGCTCTCATAAATCCATTCGTCTAATCAATAATCCGCTGCATCCGACAACAACTTTACGTTTCTGCAATCTTTGTCAATATCAGCAAATTAATTGACACGCCTTGCACTGTTATTAGATTTATTCGCAAAAACTTGCGAAGAGATTTTTGACGCAACACAATAAAAATATAATGTAACAAACACTTTTCTTACTATAACTTGCATGCAAAGCGAAATGAACGACTTTCATTGAAATGTATTCAACCTTTTTTCCTTAAAAAATGGTAAATATTAAAAGAAGAATCTAAACCACCACCTTATTATATATGCCAGAAGTAAAACAGTAGGATATATATGTGAAAATGCTTTTTTTATATTATATAAATTAATGCCTTGCTGCTTAACTCCAAAGACGATGATATGAGAGCTAGGAAGGTTCCAAATTTTGCTACTACTTCATAGTAGGCCCATATATTCAACACGTAAATACTTTTTGGTCAGACTAAACACGCAATTTTTTCTTAGCCATATTTTGTATAGTGCATGGCTGCTCTTTTTCTCCCCTTTGGCCTTGATATATCGTCAGCCATTCACTTTATTACAAATTATGCACCTGCTCTGCTCTCTCTATATATATGTAGAAGGTTTGGCACTTTGTAAAAGAAAATCCAAGCACCCCAAACCCACCAATTTCCCAAACTACAAAAACAAAAAAACTTAAGAGCTTAGCCAAAAGTGATAAATATGGTGATCAAAAGCCTCAAAAAGAAGTATTCTGGCTACTTCTCTTCATATTGCTGCTCAAAAAATTGTCAGAAACCGGCTGTGTCATTGCCGGAAAAGAAGGTGGAAGAAGGGGAGAATGGGAATGTTTTGTCATTATCATCATCCTCATCAGTCTGCTCATATACCAAGCAGAAGCAAAAGAAGCCTGGAGGATGGAAAGCTATGCCTTACATCTTAGGTTTTTGTTTCCACTCAACTTTTTTTTTAAAAAAAATTTCATTCTAAAATATCATTAATGCTGACATAGAAAGTGTGCTTGGACAGGAAATGAAACGTTCGAGAGGTTTGCATCGGTCGGGTTGTTGGCCAATTTCATGGTGTATTTGATGAGAGAGTTTCACATGGATCAGGTGGCTGCTTCGAATGTTCTTAACATTTGGCATGGCATCACCAATTTTGCACCTGTTGTTGGTGCTTTTATCTCTGATGCCCATGCGGGCAGATTCAAAACCATTTTAGTTGCTTCCTTCGCTTCATTGCTGGTATGTTTCACACTCATTTTACTAATTCCTCCATGTCCCATAGTAATAAATGCATTTTCCTAAATAATTGATTCTTATTTGCAAAGATTAGTTGTCTTATTTGCAAAAGTTGTCAATTGCTATTTGCTAATTATAGAGGGATTAAATACATGATATCTCTGACGAGGACGTTACTTAGAAATGGGTTATTTTATTCCAAGTACAAACAAGCAATATGCTGTTTGGGTCGCTGTTTAGAGGAGTTAGCTGACTTTGTCAGTATGCACTCAAAAAAAAAATATAATAATAATTATACTATATAAGTAGATTTTCTTATTTGCTTGTTAACTTAGACACGAAAAAAGTCATTAATATATTTCAACAACGTCCTTTATAGAAATGAAAAAATATATTCATTGTTGTTGATGTAGTCCACTATATGAATAGTTGGTCAAATATATAATAATCACTATCATGGCTTTCACATTTTCTTCCCCCTACTCATGAATTACATGCAAAGAGACAAAAAAAAACAAAAAACAAAAAACAAAAAAAAAAAACAAAACAAAACAAAACATTGTTCCTACATTGTTGTGGCCTGTGGGTCATTTAGGAGTACAGGACCAACTGTCGAAGAATTAAAGTTACATACAATCATGAAAGTTAGTACTATAGCATTATTGTAGATTACCTGCTCCCATTTTGATCCGAAAATCCTAATTAAGGAATAATATTTCCAACCCATTGTCTTCTCTTACCAAATATGCAAGTGGATAATGTTAGTATTAATAATTGGTAGATGATTTTTTTTTTATCAAGGATATTTCTAAGCCCTTTCGACTTGAGACTAACCCCTTCAGATCAAGAGCGTGTAAGATTAAAACCCTTCCAACAAATGTGCTTCCTGAAATCAAACTTGTAATTGATAGATATGTTTTACTCATGAAATGATGAAATGCTTCATCAGTTAGCAATATATTAGTTTTTTTTATATGCAATATTTTTAATTTAATTTGAGAACATGAGACTCGTATGTATACCTCTCTCTCTCTCTCTCTTCTTTTCTGAGTAGCGAAATCAATATCACACGTTGAACCAAATGTTCGAATACATGTCAGATTAACGTAAAATTTATACCAACAGGGAATGGTGACAATGACATTGACGGCCTGGATCCCAGACCTCCATCCTCAATGCAAAGCAGGTGATCACTGCAATGGTCCAAACAGTATGCAACTTGGAGTTTTAATAGTAGCGCTTGCCATGTTATCAATAGGGTCAGCAGGAATAAGGCCATGCAGCATTCCCTTCGGAATTGATCAATTTGATCCAACCACCGAAGAAGGGGCAAAAGGGATTACCAGTTTCTTCAATTGGTATTACACCACATTTACAGTCGTGATGATGATTACTTTAACCCTTGTGGTTTATATTCAGGACTCTGTCAGTTGGGTTATCGGCTTCGCAATCCCCACTTCCCTCATGGCCCTTTCCATTGTTCTGTTCCTCATTGGAACCAGAATTTACGTTTTTGTCAAGCCACAAGGAAGCATTTTCTCAAGCATTGCTCAAGTTTTTGTTGCTGCTTACAAGAAACGAAAGCTCAAGCTTCCAGCAGTTGACCAAGGAGTTTTTTATGATCCTCCTTTGAAGGAAAATGTTTATGTTTTCTCAAAGCTACCCCTCACCCACCAGTTCAGGTGAGACATAATATCTAATCACCATTTTTAGCATAAGTTATTCATGCTATAATCAATTGTTTTTGGTTTGATTTATTGTTGCAGGTTCTTAAACAAAGCTTGCATGATAACTGAGAATGACTTAAAACCCGATGGTTCCACTAACAAATGGAGGCTATGCAGCATTCAAGAAGTGGAAGAAGTGAAATGCCTAATAAGAATCATCCCAATATGGGCATCTGGAATTATTAGCTTCACCGCCATTTCACAACAAGGAACCTTCACTTTATCACAAGCTTTAAAAATGGACCGACATTTAGGCCCCAATTTCCAAATCCCACCAGGTTCAGTGGGGATCATATCGATGCTCACCATAGGAATTTTCCTCCCAATTTATGACAGAATCATTGTCCCAAGTCTCCGAAAAATCACCAAACATGAAGGTGGGATAACACTTCTTCAAAGGATTGGAATTGGCATCTTTTTCTCAATCCTAGCCATGGTCGTTGCTGGGGTAGTCGAAAAGAAGAGAAGGGACTCGGCTTTGGATGGACAAATATTATCACTCTTTTGGTTGGCTCCACAGCTTATTTTAATGGGATTTTGCGAGGCATTCAACATGATTGGACTGATTGAGTTCTTCAACAAGGAATTCCCCGACCACATGAAAGCCGTTGCCAATTCTCTTCTGTCTATTTCCATGGCCGGTTCGAGTTACTTGAGCACCATGGTCGTCAACATTGTGCACGATAAAACAGGAGGACATGGGCGCCCTGATTGGTTAACAAGAGATATCAATGCTGGTAGAGTGGATTACTTTTACTATCTTATAGCAGTGATGGGAGCCTTCAATATCCTTTATTTCCTCTATGTTTCACATCACTATCGTTACAAGACCAGCAATTTAGTCCTAAAAGAAGATAAAGATGAGGTCGATGTTGAACTCAGTTCAGTGAAACCATGAAACTATAATTATATAAATAATTAAGGTATGTAATGCATAGGATATAGCTTTACTTTTTTTTAGCAAGAGGATATAGCTTTAGTTTGTTGTTTAAGTTATCACTTCCTTATGTATCTTATCTTTTTTTGGCCCATGATAATAGATAATAAAGGAAATTAAAGTGCCTTTTTTTGTGGCACAAAAGCAGTATGGCTTGTCTTGAATAGTGGAATATATATATTATATAGAGACAATTTGATTTCTTAGTTTCGTCTCCAAAAAAGTTTCTTTAATTTGATTAAAAAGGAAAAAATGCCCATGTCTGGTTTTCTCTTTTAGGGTGAAATCTCAATTTGGGGCTTTAATTTTCGCGAAATTCGTAAATAAGACTCCAACTAAAAATAAGGTCAATTTGGGACCCTAACTCCTCGACTTGCCTATCTTTTACGAGATAGTTATGAGAAGGATTTGAGTCGGAAATCATTCACATTGGGACGAATAAATCACTTGCAGTCGAGACGAACCTATCAATTTAGAAAAAAAGAAAAAAAGGCATGTAGTAGTATACTAAGTTGGAAGATTGGGAAGTTGCTTTTGAAATGAAATAAATTCAAACGAATGGGGAAAACCGAATATGACATGCACCAAGCCATTAAAGTTTTGAATTTCCAAGGTGGCATGAATTTGTGGTGGTGGCGGACAAGTTAATTTAGTTCCTTTGGAGCCTTCTCTTTGTATTTTCCGGCCGTCAGGTATACTTTAAAAGGCTGCAATATATTTGTTTGCGTTTTTTTTTTAAACAGTAGCAATCACTCAAAAGAAGCAATCAAAGGGTCATTCTATCAATTCCGCCCTTTGCCAATTCGTCGGCGGCATCACTGTTCACCTCCCAGAAAACATGAATAACTCTGAAATCTCACAGGTTCTTCTTCGGCAAGGAAATATGAGTGACCCATTTCTTGAATCTCCAAGGAGCCTCACTTGGTTCTTCCACTCATAAGACAGCTTCTTGAGTCACTCTTAATGATCAAGCCAGACAGAGATAATCATCTTGAAGCGGAATAGCAAAGCCTCAAGTAATAGCACAAATCTCAGCTTCGTTTAATTGGCACATTAATTAATTAATTGTATTAATTAATTAATCATAGGATCAAGAGTATATATATCAGAGGAATTATTAGACGGATTGGTTGGTTTTACCATGTCATTTATGGTCCCGACCAATAAAATTATGATAACTCAAAATTTTTCCTAAAATTTAAATACAAATTTAAAACTGGATTTAGCTCAAATTTGACTAAATGAGATTTATAGGTAAATCTCTGAATTTAAAACATTAATTTAATAGGATTTTAGTTTAAAATTTTCTTACTATGTTTCACTTCTCATTTTTTCTATGCCTTCATCTTTTTCAGCTTTTTCATACTTTTTTTTTTCAAACAATTAGAAAAAATAAAATGTGAAACCGAGTAAGAAAATTTTGAACTTACGATCAGACCAAACACAACAATTCATACTTGGACGATGACGATTAAAACCCGCCGAAAAGCTACCCAAGATAAAGTAGTATTTTACTTGAAAATCATATTTTTTAGCTTGTCTTTTAGGAGAAGCTCGTAGAGATTGGCTCATTTGGACTAACCAATTAAAAATATCCATTTTTTTATAATATAGTACTATTATAAGTGATCTTTGAATTTGTGTATAAAGTCTAAAGACTGGCTTTAAATTAAATATTGTTGGGTTTGGATTTTTTTTTTTCATATTTGTCTTAGCTTCATCATCATAAAAAATAAGAAGAAAATCAATTAAAATCATGTCAAAAAAGTGAAAACGTGTACATCTGCACTTTAACATGCTGAGAAATAAGGATCTGACTCCTCTCCAGTCCTTAAAATTGACTAAAGAATCCAGTCTATTTTTAGATCATTATACGTGTATTATTGGAGAATCAATGGATATCCTATCAAGCTACGTTATGGAGAAAAAACACTCGAAATGTTCCCCTGTTAAACTACTATCATCACTGTTACTGTAAAAAAAAAACGAATTATCACTGTCAATTCGACAAATACCGAAATATTGTACCCCTAAATCCACCGGAAATTCCCCAAGGAAAAGAAGAACTATTAGTTCCACCGGAAATATTCGCTCTTTGGATTTCTAGCAAATGGAGAATTGATGAGACAAAATGGATTTAACATCGACTCCTTGGCTACCTTTGGTTCCAAGTCCTCTTTCCCACGAGAAGCTGCCACATTCCAGGTGCTGAGGAGGACTTCCCCGGTGATGAGTCTACTGACAGAAGAAAAACCTTATGAGAAAGAAGAGGATTGGAGGACACCCATCATAGCAGCTTTGCAACTTCCAGGCGATTCATCTCTTAGTAAGTTTGCTGATTACACTTTTATTGCTAGAGAATTGTATTTCGTTTGCCTGGTGGTGTTCTTGCGAGATGTCTAGGCATCCAGGAGGCAGCAGCACGCCTCAAAGATGTTCATGAGAAAGCATGTGGAGTTTCCCCTGTTATAAGCTTGTACAGGAGGCTCCAGCGCTTGGGGTGCTACTGGCCTGATATGAGGAAGGAAGCTGTTGCTGTACAGCAGAATTGTGAAAAGTGCAGTGTGCTGTTGGAAAAGCATGAAACTCTGGTGGCAGCAGCTGCGGCTGATTGGCGAATTCCCTACTTGGAGTATTTCATTTCTGGAACTCTTCCATTATATAGCAGAGATGCTCATGCTGTCAAAAGATTTGCTGGGAGGTTCTTTGTCCAAGAAGAGGTCTTATTCAGAAAAGGTTTTAATGGAGAGCTGTTGAGATGTCTGTCGCTAGCAGAATCCTAGAGGATGCTTGGTGAGGTACATGCTGGAAAGTATGGTGAGCATCAAGGAAGAAAGAACTTGTACCAGCAACTCTTGGCTCATGGGTATTGTTGGCCCACAATGAAGAGTGATGCTGGGAATTATGTGAAGAAATGCCACACTTGTCAAGTTCTTGGCAACATTCTCCATGGTCATCCATCGGCACTCCAAGACATGAGGACTCCATGGCCTTTCCACACTTGGGGGCTTGATCTCATTGGTCCAATCAATCTTAATTCGGATGGTTGCATGTGGATCATCACCACCACCGAATACTACACCAAATGGGTTGAGGCCCAAGCCCTTCGAAAAGCCACGGGTTCAACCATTGCCAAGTTCATCAAAGATACCATCATTTGCAGGTTTGGCATCCCTTGCAAGATTATTAGTGATAATGGAACTCCTTTTGTGAATAAAGATGTAGGGAAGCTGCTGAATCTCTACAAGATCAAGCATAGGCGGTCCACACCTTACTATCCTCAAGGTAATGGACAAGCCGAAGCCACCAACAAGGTCCTCTTGAAGCTTCTTAGTAAGATTGTCTTTGAGTATAAGGGTGGATGGACCGAACACCTTCCGGATGCTCTATGGGCTTATCGGACTTCAACAAGGACTGCCACTGGTTTTTCACCTTATTCTCTTGTGTATGGGAGTGATGTTGTGCTCCCAACAGAGGTCATCCTACCCTCTGCTATGATACTAGCATCCACTGAACTGGATTGTTCCCTAGTGGAATGTGGCCAGCAGAGGCTATTAGACCTAAAAGCTATTGATGAGAAGCGAAGCAAGGCCAAGGAGAATGGGAAGAAATACCAAGATGGCATGGCGCTGCTGTACAACAGATTTGTCAAAGAAAGGGCCTTCACTACTGGGCAACTTGTGTTGAAGGTTGCTGATCACATCAAGCGCAACCTAGCAAAGCCCTCCAAATTTGCAGCAAATTGGGAGGGACCATTCATCATCAAAGAAGCCTTTGACAGCGACTACTACAAGATTGAAGCTCAAGATGGAAGCCCTGGATTAGAACTCATAAACGCTAAGTGGCTCAAACCCTACTATTGTTGATTTCAGATTTCAAGATTATGTCCTAGTTGTTGGCATTAAAATAACTGCTGGAATCTTTTGACTTTAACATTTCTAATCTCCTATTTGCCTTTGTTTTCTTTTATCTTGTGCAAACATGTGCCAAGAGAAGCAAACCATCCTACTATTAAATAAAGGAGGAATTTCAAGACTACATATCATCTTGTTTATCTTGGCTATGTCATATGATTTCAATCCCTATTTACCCTATATACTCAAAAGAAAAAAAACACAGCAGATACTTGATACACATACCTTCACATACTTTCAGCAGACATAAATATTCCCAAATATTTCAAACATACTTTAAACATTCCAAATATTCCATAGTACCTTAAACACCTAGCAAATTATCCAGCCAAATACTTCATACATACCCAAATAACCATATACATAAAGCTTTGTTTGTTTCTTAAAACCCCCAAACATACCAAGGGTTGAAATCATGAAGACAAGTCAAGGTAAATCAAGGCCAACATTCTTGTTAAGGAATTGAGAATGGACTAGCAGGTGCCTCTGGCGCATGTTAGAAGTAGGACCAGTTTGCGCAATATCCAGCTGGCGTTGCAATTCTCGAACTTCTTGCTGAAGTGCAGCAATGGCTTGCTCTTTCTTCTCGATCTCGGATTTTAGTAGGGAGATGTCTAAGGAGGGAGCAACAGCAAGAGCTATGGAACCTAAATAGGCCTCTGTCACAGTTCTCAAATAAGCTCTAGCAAAGTCAACTTGCATACCTAATTGACGGGCTGCCTAGATTGGTCCACTCCATTTAAGAATAAGTGCTTTAGTCACGCTGATGAGTGGAGTATCTTCCATTTCTTGAAGGGCACAGCAGAGCAGATTGAGAGCCGACCCGACGAGGAAGGAACCATGCCTGAGCTTGCTGTACATGTCAGGATAGGCCTTAATGAGTCTTTTAGCCAAGCTATACACATGGCTGTAGACTTGAATTTGAGCAGGACCTATTCTGATTTTATCGTCATGAGCGCGATCGAAGTAATCCACAGAGACGTCTGCTGTGAAGTCATCATAATCAATACTATGCAGCAAAGTTTGAGCATACTCCATCGAGTACTCAGGATTCTCAGCAGGAATATATCTGCCAAAGTCAGGCATGGGCACATAATGCTCATTCTCATCCTCTTCCTCAGAATCGACTACAACAGAAGTTAAAAGGGGAAGATTAATACTATCCCAATATCTTATATTTCATAAATAAACTACTATTATTATGCTGGTTACATTACTAACATGCAGCAGCCAGGTTAAAGTAAATCTTACCATCATGTTTTAGAGAAGGATGGGTGATCTTTGATGAAGAAACATGAGCTTTATTGGTGCTACCAACAGGCCCTGTATCTCCACCAACACATGAAACAGGGATACCCCCTAGACATAAATTCCAAAGGAATTTAACAATGCGCTCAAATGAATGAGGAGTCAAGGGAACCTTACCAACATCGAAGGTTTTCATGAACTTGTCCACAGCAGCATCTTGGTCATAAGGAGCCTTTGCAGCTGGGAAATCCGAAGATTCAGCATGTTTGAGGCATTGAGATGAACACTTGCAAAGAAAATAAAAGTGAAATCAATCGCTTACCAACAATAGAGGGCTTATCAGCAGCAACTTTCTCAGCAGGAACCTTCTCAGCTGAAGCTGAACTACTGGCTAAAGCTTTCTCAACAGATGCTGAAGGGGGCATGGCAGCAGAAATATCCTTGAGGACATTGCCAATGCCTAAGTCTATGGGGAGATCATTTCCTTGATCATCGACGTTCATGTCAACATCATGAGAACCTGTTTCCAAAGCACATAATGCAAGGAAAAACGTGAAAGTGAGGTAAACAAATGAATCATCATCCAGCAAGACAAGTAAGGATAAACTTCTTTAACTCTCCTATTCACATTCATTCAATATATACATATATACTAGTAAATGCACGTGCCTTGCACGTGTCTTAATGATTTATAAAACACAAGAATTAAGATAATATATAAAATAAATAATATATAATAATGACTCTCATTCTAATCTTTCTCTACTTTAATCTTTTTGTTGATAGTATTTTGTAAGTTTATTAAAGTTCGTCTTTCTCATCAAGTGTGACCAATGAAAAGACATCTCCCCTAAATATATATATATATATATATAGTTATCTTAGATGTAATATAATTAAGTATTGTCAATAAGTATATTTCTTTGTAAAAATTTAAAATTTGGTTATTGTAATTTGTGTTTTTTTATTATATTTACAACTAATAATAGTTTTTTAATTTTTTAATATATATATTATGTACATAATACTTCATCACCTCATAAATTTTATAAATAAGATGTCACGCTCCGACCCGAAAGTCGAGCACGGACAACCGCCGTGTCACCTTGGAACACGTGCCGGCCGGTCACGCGCACCAAGGCTCCACGAAGCGTCAATACCAGAATAAAAACAACGAAAACGTAAATTGATTTAAGGTTTTCAAAAAAAACAAAAGTTTTTCAAACCAGAGTAAAAGCGGTATCGTCGAAAACCGAAATAATAAAAGTATTCCAATAAACGAAAATCAAGTGAAATTCAAATAATGAGTTTGTAAACAAGAAACAAGGCACGATGTTGACAATGAAAAGAGACAATGCCAGTGGGACCCGTTATGTAGTGAGAAGTACCTCTAAGAGCAATGAATACAGCCTACGCCACCGACTCGACCGTCCACGAATGCACTGAGTCCTAACTACCCTGAAAGCACAACAAGAATTTGAGGGGTGAGTACACGAATGTACCCAGTGAGTGAACCACCCTCAAAAGAGGACCTGAGAGGGTGGGGTGCACTCACAACCAAAACATTTAGGTATAAACCAAAGTTATAAATTCAAGTCATGATTCAAAACAAGTCCATAAAAATAATTTATCATTTTCATAAAACAAATGGGCTGCCAATAAAAGCTATCCAGAGTGACCTTGGCCCGAGTCAACCTCCGGAACCGTCAGGGGCATTTTCGTCATCATCAAATAATTAATATAAATACCATTTTTCTTATTTTTCCAAACAAGCCCGTTCCCCTGACGCTAGCTTGGGTCCGGTACTACGTGGTGGCCGCAGCACACCCAATTTAGCTCTCCCATGCACATGCCGAACCGGTAAATAATTAAATATAACGTGTCGAGCCTGGAGCTACGAACCATGTGTTTCCAAAGTAAGAGTCATGACCCGTTAAAACAAACACACCAGCGATGGGTTGCGTCCGAGACGCTCCACCAACAAGTCATACGTACTCCTTGAGCTACGTCCATAAGTCCCCGTATGTTTGAACAAGTTCTTTAAAACAAATCAGGTTATTTATGCACCCAAAACATTTTTCAAAACAATTTACAAAAGCATTTGCATTTATATAAAAGCAGTAATAAAACATTTCCGTTGAGGATAGCCCACTCACAGTTCAGGGGACTCGTATACCCCCAAAGTGAATCCACGGTGAGCTTAACTGGTGTCTCGATCAGCGCCTTGGCCGTCTGATTGAGAAGTGCACCAACACAAGAAAACCATTAAAACCAAAACCATAGATCAAAGTAAAACCAAGATAATCAATCAAAATCAGGATAATATAAACCAAATCAGTCAAATAAGATAGAATAAAATCAGAAGACACACATAACCCAGACCCACGGTCTAATATCGAGGAGTTTAACACGTCTAATTATGTCCCACAGGATTCTAATACGAGTTTCAAACTCCAAATACACTTACTAAAGCTTATTTAATCATATCTACCCTCTAGGGGCAAAATTGTAATTTTTCATGATAGGGGTAAAATCATAATTTTACCAATCAGGGGCATAATCGTCAATTAGGATACTCATATTCGAAATCTACACACTTTAATTCAAAGTACAAGGTTAAAAGGGTAAAACTGTAAATTTAACCTTCTTAGGATAAAACGGTAAATTTACTCATTCTTAGGATAAAACGGTAATTTTATGCCTATACAGATACAACGTACATATTCGTAAATCCTTACATGACCGAAGGGTCAAATTCTTCGAATCCTTTTTAGGGGTAAAGTTGTAATTTACACATTTGAGGGTAAAATGGTCATTTGGACTTATCGTTAGGTTACCACAATCGTACATGCGTAATTTATTAACGTAAACTACATAGTCAAATTC
>AWUE01023046.1:0-13054 GCA_001974825.2 Corchorus olitorius
AATCTTAACCCAAACAAAGTCAAGATCTGATTACAGCCCTCTGATCTAGGGCACAAAAAAGCTTAGCTATAAGACATCAGCTGCTATAACATTTGAAAAACCCTTCGCCTCAAAAACCTAGAGGAGAGAGAGAGAGCGACCAAAAGCAGAGGCAGCTCCAAAATGGTTCAGCGACTGACTTACCGTACGCGTCACAGCTACGCCACCAAGTCCAACCAGCACCGTGTCGTCAAAACTCCCGGTAACTTCTTTCGCCTCCCTCTCTTCTTTCGTGGCAGATCTATAAATAGTTATTTTTTATGCTGAAAACTTCTTTTGTTGTTGTGGGTTTAGGTGGGAAGCTTGTTTACCAGACTACCAAAAAAAGGGCTAGCGGACCCAAATGCCCAGTTACTGGAAAGAGGATTCAAGGAGTATGTCAATCTTACCTTTTAGGCTTTTATTGAATGTTAAATTTAGAAATAATGTTACATGAATTTGAAGTTAGAGGTGGGGTATGTGATTTACTGGAGACTTCGATGCTGGGGTTTCTAAACTTTCTGAAAGTTTTTATTTTGATAACATTTTAGAATCATGCTAGACTTCTATGACCTTGGTTTAGCTTAAATGTCTGATCTTTTTGTTAATGGATTTATTTGATTCTGATCAATGGCGTCTTTATTTTGTGTTAATTTTTAATTTAGATTCGTTTATATTAGTATTTCAATTTGGGAATTTTTGTAGAAGAGTAAAGCCCTGCTTTTTTTGTTAGATTTTAGTTTGAGTATCATTTTGTTAGCTTATGGTGAATGTGGGCTATTCTTTTAGATTCCTCATTTGAGGCCAGCTGAGTACAAGAGGTCTAGATTGCCAAGAAACCGTAGGACTGTAAACCGTGCTTATGGCGGTGTTCTGTCTGGAAGTGCTGTTAGGGAAAGGTTTGTGCTTTAACACCGAGTTAAATTTCCTCTCTTTTCAGTTTCCACTGCCTGCAGAGGTTTAAGACTGATTGTTTATTTTTTAGGATCATTCGGGCCTTTTTGGTGGAAGAGCAAAAGATTGTGAAGAAGGTCCTCAAGATTCAGAAAGCAAAGGAAAAGCTTGCATCCAAGAGCTAGAGTTTTAGTTGATTGATGGTAGCATATTTGAGCTTGTCTGTTATGAAACATGGTTTACTTATTTTTCTTTGTCGACAATTCTACTTGTTCAAAATTTTGTTTTTCTTCTTTCACTTGTCTGCTCTGCTATGCCCTTGAAAAATTCTTACTGGAATTGGATGTTTAATGAATTTGCAGATTTGGAGTTTTTTTTTTTCATTATTAAACTAGTAATCTGATTGTCTCAATATCACATATGTTGCACCTTTACTAATGTTCATTCTACAATGCTGATATAATTCATCACACATAGGAAAGGCCATTTGAAAATGAATCTTACTGGCCTATTTTTTTCTCTGGACAATAATACTTACCTCATCAGCTTTCGGTGTAAGACTCTTGTAATGATTATTCAGACCAAGACTGGTTCAACACATTCAACTTCATTACTACACTCCCAATTTAGGTTTTTTACGTTTTCTATGAAATATGTTTTGATCTACATGTTTTTTGAGAAGATCTTACACATGCTTGTCTTAGTTCTTTTTACTTTTGCTGATAAATTAAGCGTCAGTGTTTCTTAGTTTAGTTCTTAGTTCTTATCAGCATTGGAAATTCTGATGAATGGTCTTGATGTTTTTAAACAAGTACTGTAGTTTTAGCTGTTTCGGTTAATTTCTTAATATATATATATATAGCAATTATGCAATGTGACACCATTTTTGATGCTGTTTATACGCTGAAAATGTTTAACAAAAATGTACATTTAATGCTTATAGCCAGACTCATCACATGAGTCATTTCTGTTATAGCTTGGCATTTAGATTTGAAGTTTTGTTGAACTATTCCTCTTTCAAAATTACTGACAGGTATTGTATGTTTCCCTGACCAGCTTCCCCTACATAGGCAAAATCACAAGTGTGTGTTACGGATTTCCAATATTGTCACAAGTAGCATAGTTTTTGACAATCCTTGATCCAATTCCAAACAAAATAAACAGCATTCCCCTTGTAAAGACATTCAGGAGATACAATACTGGCTTTAATTTGCTGTGGAGCTTTGTTTTGGGATGGTTTTTTCAACATTTCCTTTTGAATATATCTATAGTTTTACTTAATGAATCAGTTTTTCTAGTAAAGTTTACCAATAGTGTAGAAAGCATGAGAGTAACAATATACCAATCCATTGAACATGGAATTTCTTCCGTTCCATGAGTAACTTGCTCTTAAAAATATTTAATTGGTTTAGTCTTTTCTGGGTAATAGTGAGATTTGAATTCCTACTTCTTGCTCGGATTGAGATGCAATTGGGATTTTTATTGAACACATGCTTCCATTCCATGACCTTTTTCTGATTAAAATAAACATTTTCACACAAAAATAAGAACTCTCAAAAAAAAAAAAACATTATATAACATCTCGTGAAAAATTTAAACAATTGGACATGGAAGTATTGTTAGGCCCTGTCGAAACGTTCGGGTCCGGGGAGCCCTGCCGAAACGACGTTGAAAAGGAGGAGTCGACACTAATCTTTTTTAAGGTGTGACTAGTCACCTAAAAGCCACCTAAACTAAGTAAAGTCCAAAACTCGGCAATGGACCCACTAAACCTAAGGTCCGGTCTTACAACCTAATTCTAGGTTCGGGAGTTGGTTACGCCCGGAGAAGGATTAGCACCCCCGAGTCGCCCGTCAAATGACGGTACCTCTAGTTTAACTAAATCTAGTGGATCCAAAAGAAAAAAATGGTTGCTTTTAATCCTAATCTTTGATTATTATTTGAAAAGGGTTATGAAAGAAAATAAAAGCATTTTTAAAATGAATGTCGAGAATTCGAAGAATATGACCGAACATCGTCGATCAATTCTGTCTCGATTCTATTTCACTGTTTGTTCTCTTGTTGAATCTTCCGCACCGGGAAGAAATTTTGAAAATGCTGTGACAAAATCTTTTTACCATTTTTTGATTTTTGAAAAAACCTTAATCAATTAATTTCCAAAATCTTCTTTTGGGACATCTTAAACTTTTATTTTTCCAAAATCTTCTTTTGAAATTACCTAAACTTTTATTTTCCGAATTCTCCTTTTGGAAGTACTTAATTAAAAACATTCTCTTTTTTTGAAAATGCTTACCTTGAAAACTCTTGAATTATCCATTTCTTAATTTTGAAAATTGAATAAGAGAACATGATTTGAGAAAAAAAAAAAAATCCTTTTTGAAAACACTTTTTATTGCCTCTTTTAATTTTTAGATTTTTCCTTTTTTTTTTGATCTTTTTCTAACTCTCGATTAATGCATGTATGCAAATGATGAATGCATGATCCGATTTTTAAAGTTGACTCACGTAACCTGGGCTATTGAAAGCACTTCCCGGGATATATGCTCGGAGCCCCGACGCATCCCGAGAAGAACCGTCTCATCCTCAGAGACATTCAATGGCCTCGAAAACTCGACCACTCACTGAATGCCCCTTCTTCGGAAGGGTTACGGTTATCAACTGATTTTAAAAGGTAGCATGATATGCAAACATATATAATTAATGGTAAGTAAATATGATATGCATGCAATTAGGTTCTACTTTCTCTCTACTCTAAATTACTAAATTATTACAAACCAAGGCCTAATTAAGCCAAAAACTTAAACAACAAATAACTTAAAGAAAAAAAAACCTAAGGGTCGAATTGGACAAACTGGGGATTTTTTGCACATCAAGTAAACAATTAGCAACATTCATGAGTCAAAAAGCACAAATTAAAAACCAACAAGATAAATCATATACTCAATTGCACAATCTTAACATAGTTTCTAAAATCAGGGATCAAACTGAATCAAATAGTAACTAAAATCCTAAATCAGGGACTAAATTGCATCATATAGTAAATAAATCTTGAATCAGGGACCATGTTGAACACGGAAATAAGTAATTGTCTTTATGTGAATCAATTAACAACTTGTGGGATTTAAAAGCATGAAATTGAGGACTTAATTGAAAGATTTTAGAAACCTAACCTGAATTGGGTCGGATCGGGTCAAACGGTGTCGTTTCTTCCAGATCCCTTTTTTTCTTCTTTTTCTTTTCTTCTTCTTCCTCTTTATTTCTCCTTCCCCTAAACCCTAACTTCCTTCTTCACAACCGGCGCCGCTTACTACTCTCTATGGAGGCCAAGAATCGTCACCACTGTCGCCATGATTAGCCGCCCAAGACCTCAACGCCACCAAAGCCTCTTCTTCACTATCTTCTTTTCTTCTTAAACCGAAAACCCTAGGCTCTTTTGTTCAAAAACTAGCGCCACCCTTATTTCTCTTCTCCAACAATGCCGCTCCTCCTAAGCCAACCTTCCATGACTTTCGAACACCGAAAGCTTTCCTATTCCCTTCTCTCTTGAGCCTAAACCCTTTAAATCTCCTTATACCCGAACCAATACCTCCCAAATCACCACTTCGAGATTCACCGGTGAAACCAACCCAAGACTCTGTTGACTCAACCCTGACCTTCATGCTTTCAATCCATCTAGCTAATTTCAACAAAGCTACCCGATTCTAAGAAACCCCCCAAAATTTTTTGAATGAAACCCTAGAAAGATTGAAGATTCAAAGGGAGAGAATGTGTATCCGGTCCCTTTTTGAGAGAGAAGCTGAGTCCTTGATATAAGAGAGAGAGACTGGAAAGAGGGTGAGGGAGTTCAGGAGAGAGTCTTAAGATTTGTTTTGTTTTTAGAGAGAAAGTCCGAGAATCAGAGAGAGAGACTGTTGTGTGTATGAATATCAGAATTAAAGTGTGTGTGTGTGTGCTCAAAATGAAAGGGACTTTTGTATGTTTTTTGGTGGTTTTTATTTTTTGAGAAGAAAATCTTTGTTTTTCTCTTGTGTGTGTGTGGAGAAAGAAGGAAGATGAGAGTGACTGAAGATAAAAGGGAGAGACCGTTGAGAAGAAGTTGAATCCCCCCTCCTTTATCTTTCTCTTACCAACGATTTTTTCCTCTCTTTTTTGCTGCTAACCAATTCTTTTGTCACTTTGTGCAGGTTCCAGGTTTTGAGGGAGCTAACGGATAGGATCAGGGAGAAAATTAACGTGCTGACAATTTAGGTAACCTCTCTCTAAACTTTCTCTCTCCATAACTGCTTTGGATTCAATGTAATTGTGTGTTGGCAAAATTTGTATGCAACTGCCTTTAAGAAATTTTGATGGATAATAATCTTGATCATGTTGCCTGGACTATATTGTATTCAGTGGCTGGGATCAAATCCCATTTTGATGTTCACAGAATGTTTACCACACCAAAATTACTTGTCTTGACAGTGTCATTTATCCATTTATTGCTTCAACACTTTAAAAATCTCTTGATCTTGCTTTTGAGGCATAATTGACAAATTACGTATGCAATGCTCTCTGTTTACTGATTTCTGTCTTGAACTTCATGAATTTGGCCTCTTATGCTTGATGAATTGTTGACCATTGGTTTTCTTTTTCGCCCAGCTAACTTGAAGTTCACATGCCTCAAACTTAACTGTTTTAAGGTCGGTTCCTTACACAATTGCTTGTGCTTGCATTGGTCCTTTGATTTGAGTCTATGGAAGTTGCAAATTCAACTTTGCTTCATGCTTCGCTCTGCATTTTTTTGAGTCATCCATGCCATTTTCTGTTGTAATCTGCTAGTTTGAATGCATTGGAACTTCATGCGTCATTGCTTTGCCTCATGCTCTTTGCGATTTAATGACTCGCCCATTTTCCCTGTTCTATTTTGATTCCCTGATTTTGCATGTTGAGTATACTGTTTTGTCATGTGCCAAATAACACCACTGAACTGCTTTTCAAAACATATCACCTTGCTGCTACTTTGGTGCTCTCCATTTTGGCTTTACCTCTGCTTTTGTTGTTCATGAAGAATGGTGCACATGTGAGGTGCAATTTTAATGCTAATTGTCCACTGAATTTGCCCTGTTCATTGCCCATGTCTCTTGCCTATGGTGCTTTGTCCTTGCTGTATTATTCATTTTGAGTACATGCTACTTAATTGAAAGCTTTAGATCCCCGAATGTTTTGGTGTGCCGCCACCATCATCATTTGCTGTTCTAACTGCCCTTATGATAAATGTTCTTTGGTTCTCACTCTGCTTTGGCATGCAGGTCGCAACACCACTGCCTTTGAAACTATTTTGAGCCTGCTGGGAAACTTTGGCACCTATGAAAAAGGGAAGAAGGAAAGAACAAAGAAGAGAAAAAGAAGCAATAGGCAAGGAAAGCTGCGATGAATGCACAATGCTTCTATGTATCTGCTATATGCTGGCTAACAATGCGAATGTAAAATGAAGACCTTTTGCAAAAAAATATGAGCTAGAAAAAGGATATGTAAACAAATAAATGGAAGAAACCCCTTTTTTTTTGGATTCTTTCTAATTTCTATAATTTTTTGTGTTTTCCATATCTAACTTTTTTTGTATTTTTGTAAAGTGAAAATGTCCTAGCAAACAAAAATGTGACTTCTACCTATGCGAGTTGTCTAATTAAATGAACAAAATTAGAATTTCCAAGAAGACTTCCGTATTAAGATAAATGACTAAAGTGCTAAAACCAAACTACTGATTTAGACTTAAATGATGTATGCAGATTCTGCTTAATATAACATAATCAAATTTACTATGTAAAATAAAATCCTCTCTTTTTTCTTTTTCTTTCTCTTTTTTTTAAAAAAAATTTTTTCCAACGCAATTTGTTTTACGAACCTAATCGAATTAAATGCAAATGCCATGTGCACTAAATTTCCATAAAATCCCAAAAAATTAAGATTTAACCCAAATGCTCCTTAATTGCAAATTGATTTAAATTGAAGGATATAGGACAAAAATGAGTGTCTACAGGCCTAATCCATAATCCCAGCCCAATCCAAATACCCAATGTGCTGCTGACTGCTGAGCTGAGATGATATTCCTATTTCCAAGGATAGTAGCAAATAATTTTGATTTTTTTTTCACGGGGGTAAAAAGGAATAAGAAGAAGAGAAAGAGAAAGAACAAGGGTTTCATTGTTTTCCATCATCCGACCTTTACATCAGCTCTGGAATTTTGGGTCAGAACTAAGAAGGGTATGTAAAATTTATTCTGCTTTTATGTTAGTTAAAGGGTAAATACACTAGGTTTTGATTTTCCTCTCAATTTTTTGCTTAGCTATTTCTGCATTTTTGATCTGATAACAATGAAGAAAACTTCCATTGTTACAATCCCAGCGGAGTTAATTGGTAACAACCCAGATCTCTTAACACAAATACTCCTCTAAATACCCACAAAGACACTACTGTAATTCAAGTGCGTTTCAAAACCATGAATTTCTCTCCTTTCCGAGATTTTTGTTTGTCCCACACTCGTCACCACCACCAAACCAATGGCATACTCACTCCTATAGCTCTTTTCTGAAATGGAACTATGAGTCTCAATGTCATTTGCATTCTTTGAAGCATAGCAGTACAGTCCCTTTATTAGATTTTCAAAATGCTCCTAACATCACTGTTCTCCAGTCTTGTAATGGGTTGTTTCTTTGCAAGTCCTTGCTTGAGAGTTCAGGTAGGGTCATCTATAAGTACTTTGTTTGTAATTCTACCACTAAAAAATTCAAGGAGTTATCTTTTCCTGTCATACAAGAAAAATATATTGCCTGTCATTTACTTTTGATCCTCTCAAATCACCCAATTACAAGATTTTCTGCTTTGAAGCATCTGCTAGGTCTAATACTAAGTATCAATTGCATATGTATTCATCTGAGATTGATTCTTGGAGTGCATCTAGGATCTGCTTCGATTTGAAGAAACCTATATGTCTTGAGAATCCTGTTTCCTGCAATGGAAAGCTTTATTTGTGGGTTATTCCTGGCACCGAATTGCTGTGTCTTGATGTAGAGAATGAAAGCCTGGAACCAATTCAAATTGCATTGCCACCAGTGGACATTATGAAACGTATAGACATTGGAGAGTGTCAAGGTGTTTTGCACGTTGCAGTGACCAATTATATTCCTCCTACTGACTTTGAATTGGATGTGTTTGAGATGAAACATGATCATTTTTGCTGGCTTTTGAAGCATCATCTGTGTATTGGCCGTTCAGATAAAGGTTTTTATAAACTATTGCAGGTCATGGTCGGATGTTGGTATTATCTTCGATTCTATGACGTATATATTACTCAATTTGAGAAAGAAGAAGAACCAAAATTTTTTGTCTGGATAAAGAATAAAGTCATTTTCTATGACTTTGAAGATGACACATGAAAATTTCTTTGTGATATTGAAAGGAAGAACGACAATTATTTTTTAAAATATTATGAGAACTTGTCTTCTGTGTAACTATTGTTGGTACTATATCCCCCGTCTTCTTTTGGTATGTAATTGTAACTAGTTTGTTTATTTTATTGCACTTTATTATTTCCCTCATTAGTTTTCTCTTTAATATGACGAGCGTTAATATATGACTCCTTTGTATGATTATTCAGATTAAACTAGTTCTACACATTCAACTACTTGTGTTTATGTCTATCACTATGGCCCCTTTGAGCACCTTTGTATATCTTTATCTTTATAATATATAAGTTCAATATTTTTATAATTAATTTATTTTTACAATTTTAATTTAAAATGTAATTTTGATTGACATGTTTCTACTTGATAGTTTAATATATTGTGATTAAAATTTATTACTCCCTCTGTCCCATATTATAAGTCCCCTTCTAGAAACTTTTTTTGTCCTGTCGCAACGTCCGGGTCCGGGGGGTCCGAACCCTACCGTTCAACGACTTTAAAGAATGGGGGAACTAGAAACAACTGTTCCCTAGGTTTGGAGTCGCCACTAATCTTTTTTTTTAAGCTAGGTGTGATTAGCCACCTATCAGATTATTAAGTCTAATATTAACCTAAGCTTGGCTAAGGTAACACTAAACCTAATAAACGGTCTTCTAACCAGAGATTCTATGGTCCGGGAGTCGGGTACGCGTGGGGAAGGATTAGCACCCCCACGACGCCCGTCAAAAGACGGCACTGACTAATCTAAAGTTAACTATGGGCATCTAATATTGGTTGTTTCTATTCTTAAAAATTTTTCATGCCATTAAACTCTTTTATTGATCTCTGAAATTAAGTAAATAAACAAGCAAAGACGGATTTTGGATTTTGAAATAGGAATGTCGGGAATTGAACCCGTTTATTGTTTTGTTCTCTTTTTGGGTTCCTCATGAGAGGATTTTCTTTAAAACTTACCATTAAAACGACTTAACTTTAAAATCTTGGATGGGATCTTTCCCCTAATTGAAAGCTTGAAAAAGACTAAATGGGATCTTTCCCATAATTAAAATTTAACTTTTGAAAAACTACTGGATGATGGAATCTTTCCCTAAATTAAAACTTCTGAAAAATTTGATGGGATCTTTCCCTAAAAACCTTGAAGACTGGATGGGATCTTTCCCTAAATTTGAAAAAAAAAACTTTAAAAAGAAACTGGATGGGATCTTTCCCTGAATCGGAAGACTTGAACAAACTTGATAGGATCTTTCCCTAATTTTGAAATCCTTGAAAAATACTTTGAAAACTTGATTTTTGATTTTGAATTTTTGAAAACCTTTTTATTAATTTTGAAATATTCAATTCTTTTCCTCCTTTTGAATTTTTATCTTTAAAAACTAAAAGTGAACAATTTTCAAGTACAAACTCTTTTTAATTTTGAAGAAAATGATTTTATTCTATTTCAATTTCATTTTCTTGGATTTTTTTTAAGAATTAATTGAGATTTCTAAGTCTGAATCCTAAATGCATGGATGCACGTGATGTATGTTTCCGGTTAAAATGCAAATTTTCACCAAATATTTATACGAGGAACACCATCTGGGCAACCGCCACTAATACTGGCTAAGACCCCCATCCGGAAATTCCAAGCCTAGAAAGGATAAATGGAAACCGACAAAGATTGTCTAAATCCCAATTATCGTTCCATCATCGGATCATAGCAATTAATCTCAAATGATATGGTATCAATGACAATATAAGGAAGCAGAATTGAAATATGAATGCATATGAAACCTATTTAATTTCTAAAAGCTAACTTCAATTTCTGATTTCTAATTTATTCCATTTAAAACCTACATTGATTTGAAAATAAACTCTACATAACACCTAAGCCCATATCTCATCAAAGTCCAAATACCAATAGGAGCCCAAGCAATAAGTAAACAAGGCCCAAATGTATTTAAAAACCATCATATAAAAGAAGCAAGGCCCAAGCATAAATTAAAAACCATCATAAAAGGATAAGACCCAAGCATACAAACTAAAGCCCAAAAACAAATTAAGCCCAAACATGTATATAGAGAGGCCCAACAGAAGTTTTAAAATAAAAACCCAAAGCATGTACATATAGAGAGGCCCAACGAAAAAAAAAAACCAAAGTAAATAGGATCTAAAAATCCAAGTAAACATATATATGCATGTATATACTAAAAGGGAGCCCAAATTACTCTCAAAGAAATTTACAAAGCCCAATTAGCAAAATCTAAAGCCCAATAAAACAAGTTAAGCCCAAATGAATAAATGTCCAAATTAGATTCTACCCTATTCTAAATTCTTTATTATTATTACAGAAATATTCTTAATCACAAACATAAGTCCTAAATTCCTTAAAATCATCCATAGGCATCTTACCAACAATTTCGAATTAATTAGCTAACTAATATATGTATTATGTAATATATTCCATTCTTTTCTATTTATCAAGATTAAATAGTGTCAATTTAACTTAAAATCAAACTGGCAGGTACTTAATCGAACAAAATCAAATGTAAGGGACCGAATTAAGCTAATCTGGGGGTCTAATTGAATACGGAAATAAATCTAGGTTTCTATTTGAACTAATCTACCACAGGTCGGACCAAATTGAATTAAATTAGGGACCTAATAGCATGGAAACCAAACATAACGCATGCAATTGAAATAAAACCCTAAACATAACCTACCCTATAAATACCAACTTAAAACCCAATTTCAGAAACTTACCAAACCCTAAATCTCACGCCGCCGCCGCTACCCCCCACCGGAAATCGTTGCCGCCACTGACAACGCCGCGTCGGAGCACCGGTGATCCTCCTTTTAGGCCGAAATTTTCACCAACTACTCTCCTCTACCTCCTGGACGCAGCTCCGCTGTCGGTTTCGGGTGAATCTACTTAGATTTCTCTAGATCTAACCCTATCGACACTGAACTTGGCCCCCCTCCGTTTGGAAAATCCGGCGGTTCGATGAGCTCAACTTCCTGGTATATTACACTCTTTCCCTTTTCCTTTTCTTTCACCGAAGCATTTACTTGAATACTCTCTAGATTTAAAAAACCTGATTCGAGATCTAACTAATATAACTGTTTTTTTGGAATCTTTGCAAGGAAAATGGGGAAGCAAGGCGACAAGGAAGCGGTGGAAGGGATGATTGATGGAAGTAAATGCAAAGGTAAGGCCTTCTCTTTTTTTTTGAATTTTTTTTTGGTTACTGCTATATGGAAAAAGGCTAGAATAAAATAAATAAAAAATGGATAAGCTTGATAAATTACTGTATCTGATGAAAAGAGAACCAAAAGAACTTTTTTTAGAATTTCTGGAATAATGAGTCTTTTTCTTGTGTATTTTTTGTTTTCTGTTTCTGGAATGATAAACTTGAAAAAACTGTATTTTTTTTAGATCTCTCTGTCCTCTTTTCGTGGTTGCTGAAAAATGAAAGAAGGAAAGAAAATGGTTTTCTTGGGTTCTTGGTTTGCAAAAGGAAACTAGGGGTTTTTTTTGGGAATCGTGTGTGGCCTCCTGGAATAGTAGGATATATATATATATATATATATATCTGCCTGGTATACTCTTGATTTTAGGGTTGAGACTCTAATCCAATGGCTCTCTTTTGATATTGGTGTGGGACTGATTGCCTGTGAAATTCTAGGTGCATATGCTGAGTGTGTATTTCTGTGTGGCTGATGAGGTGTGTTCTGTCATCCCATGTAATTCCAACTATGTTGCTTATTTGGAAATGCCTTGGCGGAATTTTCTGCTATCTCTCTGTCCATGTAGCATTTTATTGTCTCTCTATTGGTTATGTACTTGTGTTGGCATCTGCTTATAGTGTGTGTGAGTGTGCTGACCTCACTTTCACACACTCTCCCAATGCTATTTTCTGTTGCTGCACATCTTTATTACTGGTACTATCCTTTTGCCTAAATGGCCATTGGATTCGAATGCCTTTAGTCTTGTACTTTGGATCAAATGGTTGTTAATTGGAGCCATTTTTGTTTGTGATGCCTTGCCTGTAGTGGAATATATTTAGAGACAAAACCTGAACTTGTCAAACTTGGTCTGCACTCTTCCATTAATCAGCTCATTAATCCTCTGCTTGTTTTGTTTGCTTGTGTTTTATTGCTGTAAATCTTCCTGCTTTGTCTCCTTGAGGGGTGTACTACAAATGCTGAGGTGGAGGGGAACCATCCAAGCTTGGTTCCCCAGATCTGCAAAAGTTAAGTATCACCTGCCTTAGCATTTAATTAGACATTTTCTCTCCCCTTCTTTGCTTAATTGTTACTGACTTCTGCTTTGATCTCATTTTGCAGGGGATTTGGAGACTCAAGATTTTGGGAAAGGGTAGATTAGGGAATGGGAAAAGTGAGATCATATGATCGACCCACTCCACATTTTATTTGTCAATTAATTTTTGTACTTTTCTGCAAATGACATGTAATTTTTGTATTCATTGTATTTATGCTGAATTTGTGAAGGAAAGAATTTGGGCCGAATACATTCCTTATGTGCATGCCTCCATTTGGGTTTTTTCAAGTCTCAAAGCCCAAAAGCAACTCCACACTTACTTAATGTCTCAATCTCAATACCAGGCCTATGATGGTCCAATGTAAAAGCCCCAAAGAGTGATTCAACCCAAACCAGTCCAAAGATAAAACAAAATGGGTAACAGTAAAAAAAGGAAGTGTAT
>AWUE01023047.1:0-25021 GCA_001974825.2 Corchorus olitorius
GTTTTTTTCTTTTTCTTCTCTCTCTCTCTCTCTCTCTCTCTCTCTCTCTCTTCTTCTTCTTCTTCTTTTTTTTTCTTCCGGTTAGCCGGAAAAGCACCGGAATTTGGAATTTTCCAGATTCCGGCAGCCCAAACAATTATCATTTGACTTATTTTGTTGATAATTTTCATCCTAATTTCACTCCAAGTTTAACATCAACACTTTACAAGCCCAAAAATCAAAATTAAAGCATCAAACAACATCACACTCATCAATTCCAATCAAACTTAAATCAACACACTTACCCATCAATTTAGTTCTAAGCTTTTTCCTTTCAACTCCTATTCCAACCGATTTCTCCATGTTAATTGCTTCCAAAAACCTCCCAAAACACAACAAGATTACAACTCCACTCAAAATAACATAAACTTCACCAAAAATCAATTCAAAGAAATTGTCCTCACCTTCTTGAAATCCTTTAAGATAGCCATGAAACCCCAAACGAAAATCATAGATATGTAGAGCTTGATGAGTGGTTCAATTTGCATAACATGCATGTTGAGGATGAGCTTCAATTTCAAGTTACATTTAGAGAGAGAAAGCCTTTTGGGTAGTGAGAGAAAAGGAAGAAAGTGATGACGGGTAAGGGTGAGGAAGAGGGGTTGGAGGTTTTATTTCCAATAAATAGGAAAAATTGTCTTATAGTCCATTCAATTATCAATTTGCTCGATTTAATCCCTAAGCTTGCCATTTACCCACTTGCATACTCAATTAAATTTCTTTCTTACTCCAAATTTTAATTTATAATACCAAAAGTAAATTCTTATGGTATTACATACGAAGTGCTTTATTCTATTTTGAATAATGAAAATTTATACATTACATTAATAATAATTATCATAAAAAATAATATATGCAATAAGCCCTCTGATTCTCAATTTTAGGACAATTTAGTCCCTTCAAGTACCATTTTATCCTATTTTGTCAAAGTTTGATGGCTACTTTTTTCTTCTATGTCAAAGTTCGAAGGCTGATTTTTCTATTAATTAGGAGTGATTTGCTTCTTTTATTTCATGTGACCAAAGTCCATTCAATTGTCCTTTTGGTAATAGTTCGAGGGTCATTTTGTCTATTAAGCCTCAACAAATTCAATAACTTTTTTTTTCTTCCATCACAAATTTAATCAATAATAAAGGTTAAAGGTTATAAAATAATGCTTTGACAATATCAACAAATTAAGTAATCTTACATTTGAGTAACTTTTTGTCAATAATGAATAATACCACTTTCCTTTACTATAAACAAGTTCAATAAGCTAATTTCATTTCTAACAATTCAGTAAGCTAAACAATAATTTTAATGACTAACTCATTTTTTTAACAACTAATTGTATAAGTAAATAATTTGAAATTTTAGATATTAAATTTTAGTAAAAGAAGATAAGTACAACTTTTCCTTTTTGAACTGATGTTGAGAAGTTGAAAAGTCATGCAATGGTATATATGGATTCGAACTCTACCATCCCACCTCCCCCCAATATTGTAAAATAAAACGAAAGAGAGATTGAGAGTTTACATCTTTCTAATACTTTTCATCAAATCAATAATAAATTTGACTAAATTGACTTAAAATTCTATAATTAGTTTTACTAATTTTAGTAACATTTCATCTATAATAAATATTACCTATTTTTCTATCCAAGATTACTAAAAACGTACATTGCAACCAAAAAAGTTATAGTCTATCAATAAATTCAATAATCTTATACCCTAAAATTTAGTTTCATTTCATCAAATATTAAATGTACTAAATTTTCTTATTTAAAGTTATTAAAAAACTTTAGATGTAAAATTAAATGTTATGATAGTAAGCTTACTGTAGCAAAAAAAACCATAGTAAGCTTACTAATCTTCTTTTTGTCATTTTAGTAATAATGAAAGCTACTAATCTTCTTACATAAGATTACTAAAAAAGCTATATAGATTATGAAAATGTTATACTCTTATTAAAAAAAACTGTAATAGTTACAAAAAAGTTTGAGATGATATTATCTGATTTGTAATCTTACATTGGTTACCAATTTTCACATCTAATAAGGTTACTAAAAAAAACTATAGAGGTTATATAAAAAATTAAGGTTATAACTTCAACTTTAATGTACATGTATTGTGGTTAGAGTATTATGTTTTTTTTATTGAACCTTGGGCTTTCACGAAAATTTTCAACATGTTTTATTTTTATTATATTGTCATTCTAATCCCATGCCACAATGCTAATTTTACAATTTCAATCTCCAAAAATAAATCTCACAACTCAATCAGACACACCCTTAATTATCTGTAAATCAAATTTTTATAAAAATTGTAACTAAACCTAAAACAATATAAAGAAGTATAAAAGTGCGTGTACAAATTGTTTTGAAAATTTAACATTTTCCTAATTACAAATTCATAGGTGTTTCTTTGGCCATTGAGAAATGTAATACTTCGATTTTCTTGAGATGACAAAAAATACAGTATTTATTTAAATAAAGGTTTTAGTCTATAGTTTTATTTTAAGTTTGCAAATCAAGATTGACAATCCATTTACTGTGTCCATTATTTTATTTGGTTTAACAAATTTAAGAAGGGAAAAAAAACTGAAAGATTCAAATGCAAAAGAGAATTGTGGAATAAAATTGATATAAGCCAGATAGAAAGTAACAGACCAAATATGGGTAATTTTCAACAAAGGAAGACGTTGATTAATTTCATTTGTTCTAATTTTTACGAATAAATCTTTTAGGAAGTTTTCTCTATGACTTTTATTCTCCACTCTTTCCCTCTCCTCTAGCATTCTAATTCTCTTTGCATATAAATATATATATATATATATATTTTATTTTGGTTATTTGTATTATAATAATTAAATTTTATTTTTTATTTTTGATATATATGTGCATAATACTTCACTACTTCATAAATTTATATTTATGTGTGTAGAGTATTTTAAGGTTGGCATAAAATCTATTGAGGTTATTATCAATAAATTTATTATACGCATGTGGTATATAATTTTTTTTATTTTGGTTATTTTTCTTTTAGATTATCAAATATAATATAGTTAAGCCTTGCCAGCTATACTCTTTTTTGTAAAATATTTTATTTTGGTTATTTGTATTTTGGATAGTTATACTTAATAATTTTTTATTTTTAATATATATGCATTATACTTCAATACTTCATAAATTTATATTTATGTACGTAAAATGCTATTTTATAAATAAATTTTATAAACATTTAATTTTTATTCTATTTCATAAACAGATGAATATGATAAATTTATTCAATGGTTAATATTTGTGAAAAAATGTACTATAAAAGTCATAAAGGTTTTTTTTAAAAAAAAAAAATATGAGGTGTTATTAACAAATTCAGTAACTTACGTAGTAATCCTTAGTAATTCAATAACCTTACACTCGTGTAATAATGAAGGTTATGACCCTTTTTCCCTTAATCTCCCCACTTCATTTACAAAACAAAAATTTAAAACACAACTTTTTTTTTCAACCAATCTTATAGGTGAAATAAATTGAATATATAGATAATAAATGCTATCAACAAATTCCATAAACTTGCATTTTTTAGTAATAGTACAACAATGAAAGTTACCAAGCTTACTATATAAGGTTACACAAAACGCTACACAAATTGTTAAAAATGCTATAAGTTTATCAATAGTTTCAATATCTTGCGAAAAAAAAAGTTTCAATAACATCACATCTTAAAAAATGTTAGTTCCCTTTCGTTAATAATGATGGTAACAAAGTTTTTATTTGAAATTATCAAACATCTATATAGATGTTATAATAAAAAAAAATTAATAAACTTACATGCTTAGTAAGTTTTGTAAGGTTAGTAGAAAAAAAAAGTTTTCTAAGCTTTCATTTAAATGAAGAAGGTTATTTTCACAAAAACAAAAATAAATGGAGAAGGTTATACCAATCTTCTTATTCAAGGTTAGCATTCTTCTTATATTCAAGGTTACTAAAAGAAACTGCAATGCAATGGTTAATAAAAAAGATTGAGATGCTAGCTATTAGCTAATTTAATTTGTAACCTTACTTTAGTTACAAATTTTCTTATATAAGATTTTAAAAAACTGTAGAGGTTATCAAAAAATTAAGATGCTATCAACAAATTTAATAATGATATGAATCCTTAATTAATAAAATTATGTACATTTCATCAATAAAGAGGCTATTGGTTTTCTTCTCAAAAGTTGTTTTTTTTTTAAAAAAAACTATTTTAGTTAGCAAAGAAGTTATAATAATATCAAAAAATAAAATAATCTTATACCCTAAAGTAATTTTAGAAGCATTTTGTTAATAATGATAGGTGTTAATTCTCTTATGTAATGTCTCAATAACCAAAAATACTATATATACAGGTTATGAAAAAAAGTTGGAGTATTATAAAAAAAAGTTCAGCAACCTTAAATCATTAGTAAATTAAGTAAGATAAGTAAAATAAGCTATCAAAAAAGGTATGATCCTATCAATTACAAATTCAGTAACCTATCTTTATTAATGGAATTTTCTAATCTTGTAATCTAAAGTTGCTAAAAAGCTATAAAAGTTATCAAAATAGATATAATGCTTTCCACAAACTTAGTAGTCACCATTTTTTTTATCTAAGTTTTTTAAAAAAGCTATAAAGGTTATAAATAATGCATGATGCTATCAACATATTCAAATACTTTACATATCTAGCAATATTAATAATCTTTCAATACTAATGAATGTTACCAATTTTCTTATATAATGTTATTACTAAAGTTTTTTTTTTATAAATGATCAAAAAGCTATTGGGAAATTTTGCAACCTTACATTCTTAATGAATACCTTACATCCTAGGTAATTTTAGTAGGTTTTGATCATATAATAATGAAAGTTACCGATTTTTTTATCTAAAAATGAGTCAAAAAGTTTTAAAAGGTTATTAAAATTGCGATAATGCTATCAAAAAATTAAGTGAACTAAATTTTTTAGCGATATAAGTAACCTTCATGAATAATGAAGTTTACCAATTCTTTAATCTAAACTTACTAAAAAAGTTGCTATGGTTATCTATAAATATATTATTCACCAACTAATTTAAGAACCTTACATTATTAATAATATTGGTTACTAAGTTTTCTATATCTAAGGTCACTAAAAAAGTAATAAAGATTGGGTAATTATTTGATACACCGGCGGTGTAAATTTTGGACTCCACAAGCGGGTTGTGGAGTTGACACATGTCCATTTTCTGAATTAATTAAATTTTAAATATTTCAATCTAGTCCCTAGGGGACACATGTCACCCTTCAAGACAAGCTTGTGCAGTCTGCTAAACTCCACCGCCGGTGTATTATATATAAACCCATAAAGATTATATATAAAAAAAACATAATAATGCTATAAAGAAATAAGTAACTTTTTTTAGTAACATTTTTATCAATAATGAAGGTTACCGATTTCACTATATATGATTTTATATATAAAAGGTTATAAATTCAGTAACTTTACATCCTTAGTCATTAGTAATTTTAATGACCGTTTATCAATAATAAAGATTACTCCCTCTGTCCCATATTATCTGTCCCTTTTGAGTCAAACCAATCATACATTTGACCTTTAATTACAAAAGATATATATACAATCAAATTTTCAAAAAATATGTTTTGAAAAGTTTAAGACTTAATTTAATCAAAACATAATTTTTTAAAATTTATTTTTATATAATTTTTTTATAATTAAAGGTCAAAGTTAGGAAACTTTGACTCAAAAGGGACAAATAATATGGGACTGAGGGAGTACTAATTTTCGTATCTAATTAAGGTTTCTAAAAAAGATTTGAAGGTTAACAAAACAATAATGATCCTATCAACACATTCAATAATCTTACATGCTTAGTAATGTTAGTAAACTTTCGTTATTAATATTGGTGAAGGTTTCCAATTTTTTTAATCTAAGGTTAATAAGAACTATAATGATTATATAAAATATATAGTACTATCAACAAATTCAATAATCTTGCAGTTGCAATCAACTATAAAATCACCATATTTTTTAAAAAATAAGCCTTTTTCTAGACAGTTTAAAATTTAATATGAGGGTATTTTAGATTAAAAAGAACAAATAAAAAAAGATAGTATGTTATGCATACTCTGGTAACAAAAAACAAAGTTAGGGTGGTGGAATCCTTTAGAAGATTTTGTTGCACCGTTTATGGCTTATTTCTTTTTCAAGTTTTTGTTTTCATTGAACGGAATAATTGACGGGAAATGGGAGATTTGGCAAAATTGGAAAGTTTATGGGGATATTGGGTCGAAAAAAATGTTTTAGGAACACATTGTCCTTTTTGTGATAGTTGAGGGATGTAAATGGGTATTAAGCCATTTTTAATCTAAGGTTACTAAAAAAAGTAATAAAAATTATCAAAAACGTCATAGTGCTATGAACAAATAAAGATTTGTAATCCCTTTATGTTAATTATTAGTATTAATTATTATTATTTATATAGTGCTATCAAGAAATAAAGGTTTATAATAATCCCTTTTATGTTAACATCTTATATTATTGGGAATACCAATTTCTTTACTTCAATTGAAAATAAAAATTGTAGACAATTTAAATTATATATAAAACCACAAACAAATCACCCAAATAAGGTGAACTTACCACAACTTTATTGTCAATATTTTTTTGTTCTATGCTATATGTTATTGATTTGCCTTACTTTTATCTATCACTATTCACATACAATTATTTGTGAAGATAAAAATGAGAATTCCTTAGTAGACTTAAATATATACTATAAACATGACCCGGAAATAAAATTGTTAAACATGCTTGATTTGTAGGAAATTAGTTAAATTAATTGTGCAGTATAATTGATTAAACTTATTAAACTTTAAGCTCTAAGAAACTTATCAATCAATAAAATCATTATCAAACTTATTAAACTTTTCAAAGCAAATTGGAGGAAAAGGATAGGCCCATGGCGGCTGGAGACTTCGAAGAAGGATCGGTGGAACGGTTTCTTGAGGAGGTGGAGATGACCAATTATGGGCAAAGTTGGGAATGGTGTTGGAGGGAGATTCTTGATCATCTTGTTGATTACGTGGGTGCTAATTGCATAGAGGACTACGAAGGAGAGAGTATATATTAGAAATATGTTGATTTCAATATTTTAATTTTACCAGAAAAGAGGCCAAGTTAGTCGCACTTGATGACAGAGACAAACTTTTTTGAACTTAAAAAATACTGTTTCAATAGAGAAATATTAGAATGTGACTTTGTTTTCATAGACCATATAAGCATTATTTATTATATACTTATTTCATTTGAATTTGGATTTTTTATTATATATGATTTATAAAAATTAATTATTTATCATATATATATTACAAATAAGAATAAAAGAAATCCATAACCAACCTTAACAACACCAAAACCAGGGTTTTGATATTGTCCCAAATCCAAAAACAAAACCGGTGACTTATGAAGTTGTTGAGGCAAACACAATAGATTTCGCCAACTACACCATGAGAACCTTCATGAGATTTCGCTTCTGTGATATTTCAAACAAATGAGGTTGTTGAGGCAAACACAATAGCATAAGAGGATGAGCAAGAGCATGAAAAGAGAATTGCTTACTCTTAGCAGCAACAGCGCTGGAAGCAAATGCTTTTCTCTTCTCCGAAGGGGCCTTGCTGGGAGCAGCCTGTGGATAAATTAAAAGCAATATGATGTCACAACAAAATATCCAAACACCCAAATTCAGCAGCGATGAGGGAACTCAAGGAGGCAAAACATTACCTGAGACTTGCTGGGCGTTGACAAAGGATCACCAGCTCCAGCAGCACTGCCAGTATCTTGAGCAACCTCAGACTCATCCTATCAACAAAATCAGGATATAAGTGTGCTAAAACATGCATGTGTTAAGAAACAAGGAGTTGCTGAAAATGCTGAAAGAGGGCTTACCGCAGCTAAGTCAACAAAATCAGGTAGCCTAGTAGAAGAAGCACCACCAAGAGGCCTACGAACTCTCTCGCTTCTCCTTAGAGGGCTGCCAACGCTATTCGAAGGCGCACTAGAGGGAAGTTTTTAAGCTTGACCTTTTCTACTTACATTTTCTCTTATCACCACTCCTTGACTAGGGTGTGCAAGTTGTTTTCCTCTAACATTCCTAACCCTTTGAGAATATTCCTCTTCGACATTACCTTTGTTCTTTGTGATAGGAGGAGGAAAAGACAAGAAAGGTCTTTGGACGCCAGCAGAGAGTGGCAAATTCTCAGCTACATCATAAGCATACCAGCCACCTGGAGCTCTAGCAAGCAAAGCTCTGTTGTTGCGCTCCAATGAAGAGAGGATCGATCTTGAAAGAGGAAGCAAGCGGGAATTGTTTTCAACTGCTGGAGCCAAGGTGTTGCGGGCTGAATTCATATAATTTCCAAGGACACGGATGAATCTACCCCAATATGCAACCATCTCAGCAGTCATGATCGGGTGGTAATCCCTTCCCACCTCATAGTAAGGGGTGTTCCTACTGAGACACATGTGGTAGGAATGGATAGGTCGAAACATCGCCATGCATTCACTCCATGAGTTGTTCACCATTAAAGCAGCGGCCACTCCTTGGTTCAGCCCAAATTGTCTCCTTACTCTATGATGGGATATGGAGTAGTGTAGAAGGCGCCATCTACGAGAACATGGAAATTCTCCGAGAGAGTGCTACATATAGTTGTCCATGAGAAAATAACATGCGGCAAATATACTCCAACATCGTTTGTCCTTTTGCTTTGTTGATGGTCATAGCGAAACAAAGATGGATATGGAAGTGTTTCCTTTTAGATTGGAATGAATATCCTTCATTTTCAACAGATGAAAAAGCGGAATTCTTGGAAGACGAACCTATTTTCCAGCATATTGGCCAATTGCAATTCCTACTTGTATTATGTTATGATCAAAGTTTTTGCAGACCATCAGTGTTCCATTGCACAAATTGTTTCTATAAAATTTAAACAATGTAATTTTTTTTGCACCAAAAAAATTGTCATTTAAAAAATATATTTTAAAAATTCTAATATATCTAAGTTTTTTTAATTAAATTAGTAAAATGGTAAAAATAAAATAGGTATAAAGATATTAGATTTAATTAAATAAAAATAAAGTTTTTAGTTGAGTAAAACTATAAAAGTATATTTAAAAAATTCTAATATTTATAAGTTTTTTAATTAAAATAGTAAAAAAAAATGGTAAATGCGTAATTTAGGATCTAACGTTTGACGCAAACTACAATTCAGGTTCTGCCGTTAGCTTTTGTGTCAATTTAGGATCAAATGTTATCGTGTTGTGTCAAAACAGGTTAAATTGCAAATGGCTGCAGTATGTGTATAACATGCACTGACATGGATGACACATGGAAGACACATGTATAGCAGCATGGAATTTTCATAATTTAATAAAATAATGTAAAAACACCAATTTTCAATAAATTCATTACAAAATAAAATCAAAACCCCCTTTTTCTCATGAACTCATCATGAACACTAAAAACATTCAACCTTGCAGCCACCAGCCACCGGCAATGTCAACCGCCGGACCACCGCTCGGACGCCGCCTAGACCCGTTGGATGCCTATCGCCACCGTTGTCATCTTCCACAATAGCATCAAGATAACAAACCATCCAAAATTAGGAGCATTTTAAAAACATAAACATCATTTAATTTAAGTAAAAACATAGCTGATGTATTATTAGTGTATAATATTAGCTTCTGAGATACAAATGAAACGCAAATTGGAGAGCACGAGAAGCTCCATTATCAACCAAAAAGGAATGCAAAAAATTAGCCTTTTTATTGTATCCAAGAGAAACAAATGAATTCTTGATAAGATATTTCAATCACAATTCCAAAATTCTGAAACTTACTAGAACCATTTTAGCTCTAAAACCCTGAACCAAGAACTCAAATTGAGAAAAAGATGCTGAAATAAGAAAAACCCATCTAGTTTTCTGCAACCCAGTGATCGAGTCAAAAGTAACTCTATTTTTATGGCTATTTTATTATGTTTTTGGATCTATTTATGCTTAAATATATGCTATTTTGATAGTATTTGTGTTTTGAGTCTTTATGAGATGTGAAATTGAGAATTTGTTAATTTTCACTACTTTTGGTCATTTTGATGACTTTTTACACAGATATGAGCAAAGTAATTTTGAGTATAGATTTGGAGATTTGAAGTTCGTGTTTGAAGACTTATTGAAGATCATTGAAGAATTATTTCAAGAAGCAAGAATTGAATATTGGAGCTTTAATTGCGATGGAATGATGACAAGCCATGAAGAAGCCCGGAAGCTATGGAATTTTGGGTATTTTATATGGGATAATACTTAGCCCACATAAACCCATAATTGGAGTTAAAATCCCAATTAATGCCGCATGATCCAAGGAGAAATATCCAATTCCCGCAAAATCCCGATACTAGTCCTATTTGGATTAGGATTCAGCGCAGTCTCGGTAAAAAGACCATAACTTTCTGCTTAGACCTCCATTTTAGACCCGTGAGTAGGCGTTGGAAAGCTAATTCTAAGATCTACAACTCTCCTTTGAAGTCCAAGACCCACTTCTGCCATTTTTAAGACCAAATTTGTCGTCGAAGTCTCTGTACGATTCCAGAATATTCCAGGATCCTATTTTGACTAAGATTTCGGTTCTAGGAAGACTTTTAAGCCAACTTGGAGACCAAGTCAGCCTCTAAACCGTCCTAGACTCCTATCCTAATTAGAATTAGAGTCTTTAGGGTTATTTCTACTATAAATAGCCACCTTAGGTCTAGGTTTTTGATGTATCATTATTATTCCTCTTTAGAAAATATTGAAGAATTGTTGAAAACTTGGAGAAGCCTTGGAGCCGCCGGCCTTCCCCTCTTCTTCTCATCCATAGATAAGTTTTCATCTTATTCTTTGGATGCTCACTCAATTTATGAGTGAGTTATCCTTTTCTTTTCTCCATTGTAGAATTTAATTGATTTCTTGACTTATATCATGGTGAGATTTTGTTCTTTTATATGAAGATTAATTGGGTATTTCTTAATTCTCTGCATGAATTCTATGTTGCTTGTTTTGATGGATTGGAGTCGACACTATCTTGATAAATTAAGTTGCATTAGCTAAATTAAATCTTGAAGGATCTTTGGATTTAATTGTGTGGTAGCAATTGGAAGCAAAGGATCTTCCTTCCAAGGGATTTAAGGATCAATGGGTGAGTAATTGCTTGTTGCGTTTGTAAATTACTAGATCTTAATGCTTTATTCTTGAGTAATTATCACACTAAATCAAAAGGTAATTGTTTAAAGAATAAAAGAGATAATTCACACTGGATCAAGAGTTTTATCTAATTTAGGTAATTTAGGATTAAATTCCAAACAAACTATCCGTTGTTTTCATAATTTTTAGATATCAATGATCCATGTTATAATCGTCAAGAGAGATATTAATTTTATGTTGGAGGGTTTTCTTAATTATTTTCTCAATTTATTCACTGCTTTCTTATTAATTGTTTTCTTTAATTTTCTTGATTGCTTTCTTAGTTAATTTTAATTGTTAGTTTGCTTTGATTTAACTCTACATTAAAAATTCTCTTTTATTTGATTGTTTTAAGAAAAAGAATAATTGTCTATCTCTCTGTGGGATCGACCCCTACTTGCCCTAGCTATCTTTAGTTAGTAATTGTTAGGATTTTTATTTTTATGATTGCTGACGACCGATCACCCAGCTTAAGGAAACCACCATAGCAACCCAATCACTGGGCTTAAACAACCAATTCTCTCATCAAAAACAGAGAGTGCAAACAAATAACAAAAAGCCCAGACTAATTCAACTCAAACGTGATGAACTCAGAGCAATCGGCACCACAAAAAAAGAAGAAAAAACTAAAATTTGAAAGCTACAGTTGGAGGTGAAACCGATCGATGCCGCTCTCAAGTGGAATCTTTTGAAGCTCCATTTTCTGCTATTGCTATCATAGATAAAGAAGTAATGGATCTCGATCGATGCCGCTCTCAGGGCATGTAACAACGTTTCATCCTGCAAATTACATCTGAAACAAGTAGAATTATTCATGAGAGATCTATTACAAACTGCCTGTAAGAATTGTCTTTGTTATGTCGCGGCTTTGCTTTCTCATTTTGGCGAGAGAAACCCCATTGTCTGCACAAAACGGGATGAAGGAGAAATCATGAGGAAGAAAAAGAGGAAGAAATTTAAAAAAAAAGGACAACAGAAATTAAGTGTTTTTTTTTGTTTTTTGGTTAGGAGAAGAAACAACAAAGAAACCGTGAAGAGAAGATTTGAATCAGAAATTTGGATTTGGATATGTATTTTGTTTGGTTTGTATTATCGTTTAAAACTTCTTTGTTATATTTTTTCTTTTTATTATTTTTACTTTTAATTAATTAAATATAATTTTATAATAATAAAAATCGCCACTTGGCTAAAAAAGCCACATGTAATAAGATCTGACAAAAAAAAGCCACGTATCGATATAAATTTGTAAGCGTGTGTAAAGCAAACAAACGGCTTTGTCGATTTTTATCCTGATTTGATCCATCCCGATAACGTTAGATCCTAAATTGACACAAGAGCTAACGTTAGATCCTAAATTGTAGCTTAAGACAAACGTTAGATCCTAAATTGCGCATTTAGCCAAAATAAAACGGTTATAAGGATATTAGATTTAATTAAATAAACCTGAGAAGTATGATTGGACAATTTTTTTAACACCAGCTGTGCAGTGGTAAACCATTCGGTAGAAGAGTATGTAAGATTTTTTCCTGGTAATTGTTGTTCGAGTCATCTACTGTTCATCAAAACTGTTGTATGTTTTACTTTCACCAAGAAATATTTTTATCATTTTGTTATTTATACCATCAACGTACCCATTTCTTGTTGTCAAGATCGCACGGTTGGTCATATACTCTGCTGAAGTTGAATTATCATTCAAATATGGGAAAATTGCATCTATCAAATCATTTTGTGACTTTTCATCATTTTCATACGTTATAACCATCTAATCTGGTAAAAGTATCAAATCACCATCTTTTGTTGGTTCTTTTCCATCAACCACTCGAAGGAGGAATTTACCGAAGTCATGGTCTCGTCTTGCTCTCATGTTCTTTTTCAATCTCGATATCTTCATTTTTGGCCAAAGGTACGATCTGACCAAATTTTGATTGACTGTTTGTTCCCTTGTTACCCGAGGTACAACGGGAACACTTGTCTGAAATCTCCACCACAAACAACCACTTTTCCTCCAAATGGTTATTCTTTGTTGCTCATCATATCTTGCATTTTTCTATCCACCGATTCTATTGCGAACCTTTTTGCCATTGGTGCTTAGTACCACATGATTGGTCTTGCTCTTCTTAACAATCCAGCCTTTGCGCTCTGTTTGGAAGTTCACAAATACTTGTTTACGATGGTTGTAGTGGTATGTCAAATCTCGAGTGCGTTATTCTTCCTCCTGGCATAATTGTTGCTGCTACCTCGGACGTTGTTGTAGCTAAGGCAATATGACCTCTTGATCTACGATCATATTAGTAATAATATTAGTCCGATAAACATATTGTATAATGAATAATATGAAATAGAGGTTTTAAAAAAATCTAATATATCTAACTTTTTAATTAGAATAGTAAAATTGTAAAAATAAAATAGTCATGAAAATATTAGATTTAATTAGATAAAAATAGATTTTTAATAGAGTAAATAATGACATTTAAGAAATATATTCGAAAATAAAGAGTATAATCATAATTACATTAAATTGGCGAGTATTGCATGATATAGAAATGTTTTATCCATTCCTCCTGGTCTGTCCACAAAAAAGACTCCACTCTTTCTTGATTGGACTCAACCTAAGATAGCCTTTTATGCAATTTTTTTTGTCTTCATTTAGCTTTTCTGATGCGTCTAGATCTTCCGGTGGAGTTTCAATGCTCGATTCTTCTGCAATGATCAATTTCTAATGTGCGGAATTTCTGATATGCAAATTTCGATGATCAATTTCTGGCAAATCAAACTTCTTAATGTTCTTTCCCATGCTTTTAAGGTAGTAAGCAATGCTGCAATTTGTGTCTCATTTAGGAAGGCATATTATATTGTGTTTACTTTTTTCTAAAATAATTAATCAAATCCAAATTAAGAAAATTCAAATATTAATTAATCATATAGGAAGAGTTTGTGGTAGGTATGTTAGAAAATAAAAACATTACCAACAAGGGGTTGGTTCAAGCGATTTGGCACTTGTTCCCCTAAGTAAGGTCTCGAGTTCGAGTCTTATGAATGGAGAAAAACTTTGTTGGGAGACCTTTACCCCCACAGCCCGACTCGAACAAGGTTAACTTGTAAATATACCAAAAAGAAAATAAAAATATTAATTAATTCACCCAAAGATTAATAATATTTAATTAAATCCAAATTTTAAAAAAAAATTAAAATTTATGTTAAGAGAATTCAAATATTAATCATCTAATAAGAAAAGTAGTATGTTGCTAGGTATGTTAAGAAAATAAAATTATTAATTAATTCATCAATTGAGATATTAGATTTAATTAAATAAAAGTAGAGTTTTTATTTGAGTAGAACTGTAAAAACCTAAATATGGCAATTTAGAAATATGTTTGACAAATAAGGGTATAATGGACGATTCAAAAGTTTTACAAAAGCTTGTACTATTTAATATAATATAGATATAGATAATCATACATTTTGATCTGTACACAAAAGTAAGATAAGTCACCTTAGTTTTTGTTCCCTCGCCTAAATCATAGTATAATCTGTTATTTACTTCATTTTTTTTTATTTGCAAGTTAACCTTATTCGAGACGGGTTGGTTCATTATAAGAATAGAGGTAAATCTCTCTCAATAATGGTTTTCTACATTCACAATACCTAAACTCGAGACCTTACTTGAGAGGAATAAAACCACTTAAAAACTTCTTACTATATGTATATGGTGAGAATGATATTGATATTTAATAGTCGACACCAACACATTGGTGTTAATTTGTTGCAACATTCTCATGTCTGATTTTTGGACTTGTAATATATATCTTGTATGAAGACCATGTTATGATATTCTACAAGTAAACTAATCATGAATGATAAAAGAAAAAAAGAAATAATCATAGGAAAATTATTCAATACTCCGTTATTGGAGTTTAGTGGACTTCACTGTACACATGCGGGTCCTGAAGGGTGACATGTGTCCTTTATGGACTAGATTGAAAAATTTTAAACTTAATAATTCAAAAAATGGACATGTGTCAACTTTACAACCCACTTGTGGAGTCCAAAATTTACATCATCGGTGTATCAAATAATTACCCATAATTATATTGAGTATATAGAATGTAGCAAAAGAAATTGAGTATATAGTGGGAAGCATATGATAAATGTGTGTTAATAGAGGAATATTCATTGCTCTAATCGATATAAGGAATGATCGATTATGCTAGTACTTAAGGTAATTTTTATTAACTTGTTAATAATGTCGTCCCTCCAAAACTTGTTAATAATGTCTTTGGCTAGTGCAAGATAAAATTTTGAAAATAATTAGCAACACTAACATGGAAAGATTAGAGTGGACATTGCACCAAATTCTTTATCTCTTTTGGAATTTGTGGGCCTATAAACTTTATTGCAACTAGTTCTTGGGCAAGGGAAGTCGGCCCAAGCCTTGTCACCCTTCCTTCCTTGTGCCTTAATGAAGTCTAATAAAACCCAAAAAAACTCTTACAAGGCCTAGCCAGTAGCCACCCCACTTACCCTATTTAATTTAATTGGATAAAGAGATATTTAACATATTCATTGGCAAGCTATGCAAGCAGCTTCGTGATTACAATTGTGCATGATGTGACCGGAAAACAGGGCTCAAATTGGTTGACGGAAGATATCAACACAAGCAAATTGGACTATTTCTACTTCCTTATAGCAGGCTTGTCTTTGCTGAATTTCGTCATGTTTATGTATTGTGCTCGAAGTTATTATCAATATTAAGGGTAATGCCAAAATACTCATGAAAAAGCATAATCCTTTGTTTGAACTTTGAACCCTTAATTGATTTGTCTAAGCATAGCTAGGAAACTCATGTTTGTTTATATGGAGTAGAGAAACATATAGATGTCTTTTTAAGTTAGCATATATAGCTTGTAATAAAGGATGTGATATATATGCCTAAATGATATTAATATTAGCTTTTATCTTTTCTATATGGATTTTCCCCTCTAACTCTACTAATTCTCTGCTTATAAAGACCAACCCCCCCCCCCCCCCCCCACTTCTTTTGACCTTAATCAAGGGTACGTATTCTAGGCTAAGACTAATCTTTTCTTCGGATGCATGAAATGTTCTGAGGATCAAATTCATATCATATGTCTGATTAGGTATTGGTCCCTTAACCAATCATGTGCTTGTTAAAAATATAATATAGATATTTCTAATTCCAAAATAGATATGAAACGGAAAAGAAATCCCTAGAATTTTCTAAACAAAATTTTCAATCACATATTTAGTCATGGTGACAATGGCTTCTATGTCATGATCCAATTTGTGAAATAATCAGATGCCAGAATGGCAAACGGCTAGGGCCTCAATATATTTACTAAATTTGTGGTAGGTTTGGCATAATTTTTTTTTTGGCAAACTTATGATATTTATGACATTAATATCTTACCAAACTTAATTAGGGTGTCAGTGCTCCTTAGATGGGTGAAATAACATTCTTGGTGAAGTATACCTCCTGTGTCAAGTGAAAGAAATTTAATGCCCTTAAGTAAAGTCGATTTGAGTCTTGTGAAAGAAAAGATTGACGTTGAGAGAGTGTCCTATGTTTCGAGTGCAATGCATTTCAACTCCAAATAAATTAGTAGCAATATGACTTATGCCACAAGTCGAAGGATTTGTTAAGTAAATTGACATTATATATATTGTTTCATTTAGATTTAGAAATTCTTAGACTTTAATCTTCATCTTTTTCTTTTCCTTTTTTTTTAAAGGAAAATTTTATTAATAACAAGACGAGTGATTAAGAATCACTACGTAAACATGAACAATCACGAAACAACGCTACTCATAAAAGGACAACAAAAAAAATACACCTGAACAACGATCGACGTACAAAACACCACGATAACAACTAACGCCAGAAGCTAATCATAAATCACTAAACCAATCTCAAGCACTCACCAATTAAATTGCATCAAAACAGTCACCACTAACCCATGAAAACAGACACCACTAACCCTCTTCTTCCATAGCCATTAATTTCACCTTTTTCTTTTTACAAAGTGGTTTATGATATATTTATCGGGCACCCCAAGCAGGGGCAAACATTGACTCATTAAATTGGAAGGATGGCAATTGTATTTTAGAAGGGATATAAAGATTCAATTGAATTATACTATTCATAGTTTAGCCCAACCTATATTGTGTGCCAAATGCCAATTCATAGTTTAGCCCCAACCTATATTGTGTGCCAAAGCATTAGGCGTTTGCATATGAACAGAAGACCAAGAGATTAAACAAGTAGCTAAGTCAATGCATGGTAAACCAAACTCCCCAAACTATAGATATGGTCCCTTTCCCTCAACTTGTTTGAGTGCCACTCGCAGTCCATACAATAGAGCCATGACCCAATTTGCATTTATTAGGGCGGTACTCACATTAGTCACTCTCAAAGTTACACTCGGGATCACGATTTAAGCACTATACAAAAATATTCCTCGTAACTTTTTCAAACAATAAAAACATAAAGTAACAAACACTTTTCTTACTATAATTTGCAAACAAAAGCAAAATGAACGACTTTCATTGAAATGCTTTTCAACCTTTTCGTTAAAAAATGGTTAATATTTTTTTTTTTAAAGGCTGGAACAATATTATTAATAGAATAAAAAAAATGGTTAATATTAAAAGAAGAATCTAAACTACCACCATATTATATGCCGGAAGTAAAACAGTAGGATATGTGAAATCAAATCTATATAAATTAATGCCTTGCTACTTAACTCCAAAGACTATGACGTGACTCGTGAGAGTTAGCAAGGTTCCAAATTTTGCCACTACTTCATATCAGTAGGCCCATATATTCAACACGTAAATATTTTTTTGGTCAGACTTTAACACGCAATTTAGTGCATGTGGCTGATCTTTTTCTTCCCTTTGGCCTTGATATAAATTCTATTAGGATCATCCTAAAAAGGGGTAGTTTTAGGATTCCACTAGGATGGTGCTATCTAATCAAATCTTATCAAATTTGAATCATCATCAAATCCTAATTTACACCCTACCACACCTAATTAAATTTTTATTAATTACTAAACCTCATTAAAAAATTTATCAAAAAAAGTCACGATGCAAGTAAAAAAAAGAAGTTAAAAATAAAATCTTTTAAAAAATTATTCAATTTTAATTAAGGTTAAGTAATTAATAAAAATTTAATTAGGTGTGGTAAGGTGTAAATCAGGATTTGATAATGATTCAAATTTGATTAGATTTGATTAGGTGGCACCATCTTAGTGGAATCCTAAAACCACCCATTTTTAAGATGATTCTAATAGAATTAACACTCTTGATATATTGCGTCAGCCATTCAATCATTTCCCTACCCATATTTCCTCTTTATTACAAATACAAATTATGCACCTGCTCTGCTCTCTCTATATATACGTGTAGAAAGTTTGGAACTTTGTAAAAGAAAACCCAAACCCACCAATTTCCGATGTTTTGAACTACAAAAACAAAAGGCTTAGAGAGCTTAGCCAAAAGTAAGAAACATGGTGATCAAAAACCTCAAAGAGAAGTACTCCGGGTACTTCTCTTCATATTGTTGCTCAAAAAATGATCAGAAACCGGCCTTGCCGGAAAAGAAAGTACAAGAAGAAGGAAAGAAAGGGAATGTTTTGTTATCATCATCAGCGTCATCGCCATCAGTATGTTCCTACACAAAGCAGAAGCAAAAGAAGCCTGGAGGATGGAAAGCTATGCCTTACATCTTAGGTATTTGTTTCCATTCACTTTTTTTTTTTTTGGTTTCATTCTAAAATATCATAAATGCTAACATAGAAAAGTGTGCTTGGACAGGAAACGAAACGTTCGAGAGGTTTGCAACGTTCGGGTTATCGGCAAATTTCATGGTGTATTTGATGAGAGAGTTTCACATGGATCAGGTGGCTGCTTCGAATGTTCTTAACATTTGGAATGGCGTCACCAATTTTGCACCTCTTGTTGGTGCTTTCATTTCTGATGCCTATGTGGGCAGATTCAAAACCATTTTAGTTGCTTCCTTCGCTGCATTGCTGGTATGTTTATCACTCCTTTACTAATTGCTACATATGTCCCATAGTAATAAATGCATTAATAGTTTGAATATTTCTCTTCTCTTTATTAGTAAGGGCCAAGGACTAAGGCTGCTTTCATTATAATTCATTAAATGAAAATTCGAGTAGTAGTTGCAAGGGTCAAAAATCATATCAACTTTTCTTTCAAAGGGTTTAATTTTGGGTAGGAAAAATAGTGATTTCCTCACCCCACATGTTCATTTTTTTATCAACACCCATCTAATACATGGATTGACATGAATTAAATGTACACATGGGGTGGGGATATGCAACCCTTTTTTGGGTAATGATTTTTGTAGGGTACCTTGCAATTTAATTACCCCCTCGTCGTTCATCCAAGGATAAATTTATCGTTTTCTTTATGGCCTGTGACTGTGAGATGAGTAGGTAAGAAGGGTGGACTTGAATGATGTACAGAAATCATTTTCCTTATTCTTTTTCTCTTTTCCATTATTAACAAGCAGATTTTAAGAGTACTAATACTCATGCTTTTGTAAAAGAAATTTCTTGCTTTTTCTGTTTTCTTTTTTGAAAGTGTTTTGCTTTTATATTCTAAAAAAAAAAAAACGAAGCTTTCTAATTACAACCAATTCATGTGATCTCTAAAGCAAATATTATAATCTTGCTTTCTTGGGGAAAAATCCATTTTGCCTAATTTCTCTCTTGGTAAACTTTTTATGTTATTGGACTGCACAGTGAGATTACTCTTCTTTCGTATTTGAATCCGGGACCTTAACTTGTACCAATAAGATGAAAAACCCCCTTTATTCTTATTTTAAAATTGAAAATAAATTAAACACAATTTCGAATATTTATAAGATACTATATACTATATTATATATAAGTTAAAGAAACGAAGAAGATTCTGCTTTTGATTGATATATGCATGGTTCAAACAGGCAAATATCTTTGTTAGGTAATATTTATATAATTTATACTATTTTATTCCAAGTACAAACAAGCAATCTTATAATATTTATTTTTATTATAATTATAATTATACTATATATAAGTAGTAATATTTTTTCTTTCTAAAAAAAAGTAGTAATATTTTTTTGATTTGCTTGTTAATTTAGACACGAAAAGAGTCATTAATATATTTCAACAACTTCCTTTAGAAATGAAAAAGTATTCATTATTGTTGATGTTGTCCATGTAGCCAAAAAAAAATTGTTGATGTTGTCTACTATAGATATGAATAGTTGGTCAAATATATAATCATCATCCACCAGGAAAAAGAAAGAAAATATAATCATCACTATTTATGGCTTTCACAGTTTCCTCCCTCTACTCGTGAATCATGTATATATAGCTAGTCGTGCAAACAGACAAAAAAACATTGGTCCTATAGTTGTGGGTCGTCATTTAGGATTTTTATTGTATAGGACCAATTGTCTTCGTCGAAGAATTCAAGTTCCATTATACAATTCATGAAAGTTAGTATAGCATTTGTAGATTACCTGCTCCCCATGCCATTTTGATCAAAATTATTCTAATCAAGGATCATATGATTTTTTCCAACCCATTTTCTTCTCTTACTAAATATATTCAATTGGATAATGTTAGTATATTAATAATTCTATTTTGTATGGTAAATATGTTTTGCTCATGAAATACTTTAGACTTTAGATAGCAATCTTAAGTTTTTTTTTTTTTAATTATATGCAATCTTTTTAATTTAATTTGAAAATAGGAGACTCTCGTACCCTTTATTATGAGTAACAAAATCAATATCACACATTGAACCAAATGCTCAGATACATGTTAGATTAACGTGAAATTTATACTGACAGGGAATGGTGATAGTGACATTGACGGCCTGGATCCCAAACCTCCGTCCTCCACAATGCAAAGAAGGTGGTCACTGCATTGGTCCAAACAGTATGCAACTTGGAGTTATAATAGCAGGGCTTACCATGTTATCAATAGGCTCAGGAGGAATAAGGCCATGCAATATTCCTTTCGGAATTGATCAATTTGATCCAACCACCAAAGAAGGGGCAAAAGGGATTACCAGTTTCTTCAATTGGTATTACGCCACTTTTACACTCGTCATTTTGCTTACATTAACCCTAGTGGTTTATATCCAAGACTCTGTCAGTTGGTTTATCGGCTTCGCAATCCCTACTTCCCTCATGGCCCTTTCCATTGTTGTGTTCCTCATTGGAACCAAAATTTACGTGCATGTCAAGCCACAAGGAAGCATTTTCTCAAGCATTGCTCAAGTTTTTGTTGCTGCTTACAAGAAACGAAAGCTCAAGCTTCCAGCAGTTGACCAAGGATATCACCAAATTGGAGTTCTTTATGATCCTCCTTTGACGGAAAATGTTTTCTCAAAGCTACCCCTCACCCACCAGTTCAGGTGAGACATATCTTATCACCAAAGATACACTATCATAAATTAAGTCAATTAATCAACAAAATTAAGCAAGAGCAAATCACCATTTTTAGCATAAGTTATTCATTTTAGGTGGGAGTGGGAGTGTGGGGCATTACATATATATATCATCATTAGTTAATTATATGAACTTGAATTAATTTAATTAAAGGTGTTTGGGTATAAGGATACATTTTCTGTATGTTTGGAGACATGCAAATTTAAGGTAAGAAAATGTAAGTATCATTTTTTAATGCAAATCTTTAGTACTTATAACTTTAATTGATTTATTGTTGCAGGTTCTTAAATAAAGCTTGCATGATAACTGAGAATGACTTAAAACCTGATGGTTCCACTAACAAATGGAGGCTATGCAGCATTCAAGAAGTAGAAGAAGTGAAATGCCTGATAAGAATCATCCCAATATGGGCATCTGGAATTATTAGCTTGACCGCCATTATACAACAAGCAACCTTCACTTTATCACAAGCTTTAAAAATGGACCGACATTTAGGCCCCAAGTTCCAAATCCCACCAGGTTCAATGATAAGCATATCGATGCTAACCATAGGAATTTTCATCCCAATTTATGACAGAATCATTGTCCCAAATCTCCGAAAAATCACTAAACATGAAGGTGGAATAACACTTCTTCAAAGGATTGGAATTGGCATATTTTTCTCAATCCTAGCCATGGTCGTTGCTGGGGTATTTGAAAAGAAGAGAAGGGACTCGGCTTTGGATGGACAAATATTATCAGTCTTTTGGTTGGCTCCACAACTTATTTTAATGGGATTTTGCGAGGCATTCAACATGATTGGACTGATTGAGTTCTTCAACAGGCAATTTCCCGACCACATGAAAAGCATTGCCAATTCTCTTCTGTCTTGTTCCATGGCCGGTTCGAGTTACTTGAGCGCCATGGTCGTCAACATTGTGCACGATAAAACAGGAGGACATGGGCGCCCTGATTGGTTGACAGCAGATATTAATGCTGGCAGAGTGGATTACTATTACTATCTTATAGCAATATTGGGAGCCTTCAATTTCGTTTATTTCCTCTATGTTTCACATCACTATCGTTACAAGACCAGCAATTTTGTCTTAGAAGAAGATAAAGATGAGGTCGATGTTGAATTAAGTTCAATGAAACCATGAAACACATAATTAAGGTATGTAATGCAAAGGGTATAGGCTTTAGTTTGTTGTTTAAGTTATCACTACTTCCATAATATATCTTATCTTTTGTTGGTCCATGATAAGATAATAAAGGAAATTAAAAGTGCATTTTTTTCTGCCACAAAAGCTTATATAGTATGGCTTGTCTTGAATAGTGGAATATTATACAACTTTCTATACTTTGTCTCCAAAAAGAATTTCTTTGATTTAAAAAGGAAAATGCCCATATCTTGTTTTAGATTGTTATGAGAAGGATTTAAACCATTCACGTCGGGACATATTAATCACTTACAGCGAGGAATGAACCTATCAATTTATAGCAAAAAAGAAAAATGGCATGTAGTATAGACTAGATTTGGAAGATTGGGAAGTTGCTTTTGAATTGAATGAAAACGAATGGAATATATAGTACCGAATATGACATGCACCAAGATTCCAAGAAAGATAATACAAGAACAAGAATGGGAAGACCCATGCCAAAGCAATTAAAGTTTTGAATTACCAGGTGGCATGAATTTGTGGCATGGCGGACAAGTTATAATTTAGATTCGTTTGGAGCCTTCTCCGGCCGGCATACTTGTAAAGGCTGCCAACATATTTTTGCTCTTTTCTTTTGTGATGTTTAGTATGCAGACAAGATTTTTTTTTTTTGGTACCGATCAAAAGTCATGCAGACAAGATTATATTTTCGTACTGTAGATTCTAGAAAATAGAGTAAATGTGTAAATTGCCCTCCTCCCGTACGTTGGAACAATATATTTGTCCTGTTTATCTATTGATACATTATTCTAACCCAGAACACACACCATTAGGGTTTGTTTATTAGGGTTTGTTTGGTAGGAAGGAATTAGAAAAAAGGTTTGGAAAATTTTCATCAATCGGATGATTTCTATCGATATGATTTTTCTTTTTTCAAAGCACAAAGTAGCACAATCATTGATTGATGACGTGATCTTATCTCAATCCTTTTTGTTTGATAGAAAGCATGGAAAACATGGGAACTTTTTAATTTGGTTGAGATTAATTGAGATTAACATATACACCAACTATTTGTGGCTCAACTTTAAGATTAAAAAGTTTTCCTTCCCTATTTTATCTCCAAAAATCCTGAAATCCATGGTGGAGGCAACTATATATCTATTCATTTGCCCAGATAATGTTTGACCTTATCTTTCGCCTCGATTAATTATGCTTTTTTTTTTGTCAAAGAATAATCATTCTTTAATCTTTATGCAAGCCTTAAAAAAATCAATAATGGCCAATATCTGCTGATAATTGAATAATTCTAAATTAAAAGATCAACTTTAATATTCCTCTGTCTCTTTATATTCATAGACAATAATCGAATTGTACTATATATAAAGGAAATTAGTTAAAGTACTTAAATTGATAAATTTGATAAGATTTAATAAAAATTGATAAATTTTACTTACTTTCCTAAATTATCCCTCAAATTAAGATTTAATCTCTCATAATTTAATGACAACCACACCTTAATTTTTGTATTCAATGACAACCACACCTTAATTTTTCATAAACTTTAAATGGATTTGGCTCCTCTCCAGTCTATCTTTTGGACTGGAGAAGCCAATCCATTGTAAGATCATGGACCCTTTACTTTGATTTCACAAGTTCATTTACAAATTTATCCAAATTATAAATTAGAGTATAAACACTCTATATAATTAATAGACTTGTCAATAAGCAAATTTTAGACGACATAAGTCCTCTATCGTAATTATTAATTGGAAAAACCCAAAATCATTTTTGGCTTGTTATACTATATAAGACTTTTTTTTTTTTGCACAAGAGTGCTTTTAGCATATTGGCATGTTATTAATCATAATAAATTTCTATATGTTCAAATAATTAAGAAACTACAGTACTTTATATAAATTACCATTTACCAAAGAAATAAATAAATAAATAAACTAAAATTATATTCCGTGAAACTTGAAGCTAGAACCTCACCAAACAATTGAGTTAATGTACATATTGGCTTGTTATAAGACTATAGACTACTGCTACTAGTAATTTCTTTTTGTGTTATTAATTACAT